>LPNX010247186.1:972065-1017630 GCA_001517045.1 Pseudotsuga menziesii
CTGGGAAGTTGCCGAGATTGATGAGGAGTCATGCGCTCCAAGAAACAATGCACCAGTAGAGGAAACACCAAGGATATTTATCAAATGTTGGTTTCTAACATTTGTCCAACCATCAGATACAATGGATACCCCAGAATCTTCCCACCCATCTGTAAACCGTGTAAGAGCTCTTTTGACTTTTGATTCTTCCTTCTCAAGTAACACCGTTCTAGCCTTTTCATACCCAGGGCTCCTGTATCCTGCGGGGGCTTTATTGATGGTTTTAACCATGGCATGCCAATAAGGGGAGCGGAGAACATTGAATGGCACACCACATGCATAAAGAAACCTTGCCACTTTTGCATCCACTTCCTCCCTGCCAGTAATATCAAATAAATCTTCTAAGGTTCTCTTACTTCCACTTCCACTGGGTGAAGACCTTCCACCAACTGAAGAAGATGCAGAATAGGGAGAAGGTGCATCAGCTTGAAGCTTTTGTCTTTTGCTCAATCTTATTGCAGCTTCCTTTATCTTGATGTAGTTTTCTTTCTCTGTTTGTGTCATCTTAGTGCAAACTTTAACACCAAGGCCCCCTTTTTTTTCATCACTATCTAATACCTCACAAAGATGCCTCCTCACACGGGTGTATGAACCGGTATAAGGTTTTGGACGACATCCATGTGGGCATATCCACTTAGCGGTTCCACCACCTCTACCATCGTGAACTTTTGTGACATACTTCCACAAGGGGGTTAATGCCTCTTTGCCACTACCAACTTCCTCATCATCCCCTTCATCATCATTACCACCCTCCTCTCCTTCACTCATTGGGTAGTCCGAGTCACTATGAGATTGACCACTATCAGATTCCTCATTTTGATGCACATGCCTACTCCCAACCAACACCATGAGAACCAAAAATGGAAGCAAACACCAAAAGAAAAACATTCTCTTCAAGTTTTAGATGAAGTTTGAAACTTTGAAGTTTGAACAACCTGCAATAGAATGAGGAGGAAGAGGGAATGGGAAAATGTAGTAGAAAACAAAAATACAATAATGAACAAGACATTTTTGTGAACAATATTCAAGTTTTCAACAAAAATACATATTGGGCATACCTATTTTGAATCTTGATCTCCCATGATTTGCAAGTAGATGGAGCCCTTTGTTGTCTCCTCCAAGCTCTCACAAATCCTCTTCAAGCTCTCCAAGTTCCAACTTTGCTCCAACACCAAGCTCTCCAAGCTCTCACCAATTCTCTTCAAGCTCTCCACTCCAACTCAAAGATGAAACAATGAGGAAGAAGAGGGAGAGATTGGGCTTTATCTCCCCTCTCTAACCCTAAGAAAGCCCTAGGGCCCACCCACAAAGCCAAATTAGAAAAAAAAAATTAAAAAAAAAAGAAAAAAAAAGTGAAGTTTGCGGCCTCTCGCCCGGCGCGCGGTTCCGGATTTTAGGGCGCGCGATTCCGAAATTTAGGGTGCGTGAATTCTGAGTTTCCGGCGCGCGGTTCCTTCACGAATTGCCCAAAACGAATTGCAAAAACCAGGAAGCGTGATTTCCTTAACCAGTTCGCGGTTCCTAGGACGCTTCGGGGGCGAACTCGCTCGGAGCGAGGTTTCGGGGTCGGATCCGTGGGGGGGGGAAGCTTTGGCAACTCTGCTTGAACCACAATTTTTTCCCCAACTTCAAGAATGGCTTCATGTAAAATATTGAAAATATATTGAGATGTCTTCTTGTGTCCCGAAGCATCAATCACCTTCAAAAATAATACCCCTTTAGGGCTGTAAACCAACACAGTAATCAATGGCCTATTATTCAAATCTGACCAACCATCTGATAAAATTGTGCAGCGTGTTTCTTTCCAAGACTCCTTGATCTTTAACAGCTTGTTTGTTACCCTTGCTTTTGACCTCTTCAGAAGTGTGGTCCTTATCGCCTCAGAACTAGGAGGTACATATCCTTTCCTAAATTCTGCAATCTTAGTACATGCATTCATAAAATAAGGACTTCTAGCCACATTAAATGGGATACCTGATTCATAAAAAATATCAGCCAAAGCATCGTCAACTTCTTGCTTTTGTACAGGTTTCCAAAGAGAGTTTAATGTCCTGCTCTCTTTCAATCTTGTTGGCTGAACCTGAGATGAACTTCCATCTCCAACTGTGCTTGAAGAAAATGGTGACAAGGGGCTGTAATTCATTCCCAACTCTGCCTGGATGCGCCGTCTTTTATTCTCATTTGTCTGCTGGGTTTTTTTAATCATGTAATAGTCTTCTTGGAGTGTTCCCTTGAGTTCTTCAGACACCCTTGGACATCCCTTAACACCACCTCCTCTTCCAGCACTAATTGACAGTAAGTGATCCATCACACTTGTCAAAGACCCAACAAACTCAGCATTGCGTAATTTGCATTTTAGATGCCTCCGAGCAGACCCATCTAGTTTGTCCACATATTTCCATCCTTTTGCGATTGATCTTCGAGGTGCGATGGCAAAGATCCCTGCAATATTACAATCATAAATTAAAAATTAAGTTCATTTTTTAAAATTATCATTCCATTCTGTGGAAAAATAAAAAAATAAAAAAACAAACTACTGTCTGCAAATTGCATTACAAATTACAATTTGTAGACAATAGTTTGCAAATTGCATTACTGTCTGCAATTTTTACTTTTATAAACAGCACTGAAAATAAAAAAACAAACAACACTGTGGGGGAAAAAAGTTAAAAGTAAAACAAAAACAGTGCTAAGTCTCTCTCAGTCGCTGAACGGTCCAACTATCAGAAACAAAATTAACAAATAAACCAACAGCAGAAGACTGAAAACAGAAACAAAATTAAGAAAGAAGAAATAGCAAATTGCCATAGACTGAAAACAAGGCTATTCAAGCAATATATTTTGCAAAGGTTCCAGGCTTCCAGCTATAGGCTATAGCCGAGGAGGAATCGATCTCAGATGAAGACAAGAACAGATTGCAGATCTGGAGCAGATCGAACCCAAAAGGTGTATGGTGAGGTTCCAATTGTAATGGAAGAGAATGGTTGTGTTCCTAATGCAGTGACTTACAATTTAGTCATAAATTCTCTTTCCTCTAATGGCCGCATGGAAGAGGCATGCCAATTAGTAAATCGGGGTATCAGCAAAGGGATTTCTCCAATCAACATTGCAATAAAGATTTAAGGACAAATGCTTGATATTTTTGGTGATTTCGTCAATGGGAAAAACTGACAATACCTGTAAGTTGTGCTTTAGGGCTCTACTGGTGTTGTTCAAGGGAATCGAGGCATATGGAAGCAAACATTTTCTCACAGGCTGTGAAGTATTTGTGGAATTTCGTTGCTGGAAAATTCTCGTGAGATAACTGTCAAACTCTATTTTTTGTGTCAAAGCTATTGTACATTGCTTTTAGAGAGGAGAAAAGATAATTATATGTCACTTTAAAGTTTACGGCTTCATATGATGGGAAAGTCTTTGAGGTTCCTTGCATTGCAAAGAAGGAAAAGAAAATGCTATTCCATATGGACAGTTTGTAAAAGTTGTCTATTCTCGTAATTCCAATTTCCAGCTATAGCTGAGGAATCCATCTCAGATGAAGACAAGAATCGGATTGCAGATCTGGAGGAATTCAAACTCAATGAAAATGAAGAGCTCGATGAAAAATTGAAAAGATGCAAAGCAACTCATTGAATACACAGTGGACTCATCGAGTCACCGAGTCCATTGTCCACTGTTGCAACTTGCAGCCTGCAGATGGAGAGGGCTGTGGCGGCGTCGTGGGGTCCTTGAAGCAGAGACTGGTGGCGCGGTAGATCGAACTTTGAAGTAGAGAAGCGGTAGATCATTAACTCGTGGGCGGCGTGGTGTGGCCTCGGCTCGAGCGGACGCAGTACAGTGGCTCTGCGTGGTGTGGCGCGGCTCTGCGTGCTCAGGTAGACTCGCTCGCAGACTTGCAGGGCTCGGGTAGACTCTCTCGACAACCGGCGAAAATGAAAATCCTGCCAAAACCCGCGGGTCAAGTCAACTTTTCAGCATGAGGTTCGACAGGTTCGGAATGAGGTTCGACAGGTTCGACATGAGGTTCGACAGGTTCGGCATGAGGTTCGTTTTAGGGTTCGCCTTGAGGTTCGTTTTAAGGTTTGCTGAACCTGAACGAACATTGCAAATTTTTTTAGGTTCGCCGAATTCTGAACTTGGAGGTTCAGGTTCGGCGAACCCTGTGACATAGCCTGTATCCAATCCCTCGCCTTGGGTGCTCTACTATCTCTGAATGCCATGTTAGCAAATGTTGGAGCATCATACCTATATAAGGCCCTAAAGGGAGTCGTCCCAATCGATATGTGATAGGTAGTGTTGTAGCAACGCTCGCCTAAGTGTAGACACTTGATCCATGCTCTCTGTTGCCCATACATATAGTTATGTAGGTATCCCTTTACCCATTTATTCACAATCTCGGTTTGTTCGTTTGTCTGTGGATGGTGAATAGTGCTGGGAGTCAACTTTGTACCAACCAATCTAAAGAGCTCTTGCCAGAAGCATGCTAGAAATTTGCTATCCTTGTCACTGACTATGTTCTTTGGTAGCTTGTGCAGACGAAAAACCTCCCTAAAAAACACCTCTGCCACCTGGGCTGCTGTGTAGTCTGATGAAATAGCAAAGAAGTGAGCAAATTTTTTCAATCGATCTACGACCACATATATACAATCTCAGACCTGTACTAGTGGTAGCCTGAAGATGAAGTCCATGGAAGTGCTTTCCCACTTCTTCCTTGCAATAGGCAATGGCTGTAGCGATCCTGTCGGGTGGTTTTGTTCGTTCTTGTTTTGTTGACAAACCATGCATTCCCTTACATGTTGTAATACATTATTCTTGAGGGCCTTCCAAGAGAACCTCTCCCTCATCTGTCGATATGTTTTGAAGAACCCTTGGTGTTCTGTTGTAGGAGTGTCGTGTGTAGCTCGCAAAATATTTTTCTTCAATTTGGACTCTGGAACCGAGAATATCCAATCTTTATAGAAATAACATCATTAACCACTCGATATCTATTATCTTGTATAAGGACATCCATCAGCTCGCAAGCAAATTCATTCCTGGTATACTCTACCAGAAGGTGAGATTTCCAATCAGCTGAAATCTCCATCAATGAACTTGCAGTTGGCTTCTTGGAAAGTGCATCGACAACAACATTTTTCTTCCCCTTTATGTATTCAATATCAAAATTTTAGGCCTATACCCCGCTGACCCATTTTTGTTGCTTTTCATTCAAGTCCTTTTGTTCTAGGAAGTACTTCAAACAATTGTTGTCAGTCGTTACCACAAATCTGCTACCCATTGAGTACTATCTAAACTTAGCCAATGCATTCATAATAGCGAGTAGCTCCTTGCCATATATAGAATAGAGCCTTTTCGACTCCTTGAGCTTCCTGCTCTCAAAGCCTATAGGGTGTCTGTTCTGCATCAAGATTGCCCCAACTCCCATGCTTGAAGCATCACATTCTAGCACGAAGGGTTGTCAGAAGTCTGGTAGCGCCAATACTGGGCAAGTGCTCATCACCTCCTTGAGCTTGTCAAATGCCCTCTGAGAGTCCTCTGTCCATCTGAAAGCTCCCTTCTTTGTCAGATTTGTCAGCAATGCTGCTAGTTGTGAAAACCGCATCACGATTGCCATTAGTATTGGCACAACCCAAATAATCCCCGTAACTCAGTAAGGGACTTCGGTGGTGGCCAATCTAAGATCACTTGGATCTTCTCCTGATGGACTTGCACACCCTGTGCACTAATCACGTGGCCCAAGTACAAAATCTCTATAAGCCCAAACTCGCATTTGGAGGCCTTGGCATACAAGGATTGCTCTTCCATAATGCCAAGTATCTCATCTAGATGTCTCATATGTTCTTCCCAAGTCCCGCTGTAAATCAAAAGATCATCAAAGGACACAAGCAAAATTTTTCTTAGTTGCTTTCGAAAAATGTGATTCATGCATGACTGGAAAGTAGCTGGTGCATTGGTTAGCCCAAATGGGATAACCAGGAATTGATAATGTTCGTAGTGGTATCTGAAAGTTGTTTTTTATACATCCTGCTCTTTGACCTTGATCAGGTGGTAGCCTGAACGAAGATCAATTTTTGAGAAGTATATTGCTCCATGCAATCCATCCAACAATTCATCGATTTTGGGAATGGGGTACCTGTTCTTAATAGTCTTTTTATTTAAGGCCTATAATCGATACACATCTGCATAGTCCCATCTTTCCTTTTAACCAACTTAACCGAAAATGCGAATGTACTGGAACTTTGTTTGATATGCCCCATTGCCAGCAACTCCTTGATTGCCTTTTTGCTTTCATCTTTTAAGGCCTTTGGATGCCTGTAGGGCATGGTGATCATAGGTTTGGCCCCTTCTTCTAATTCTATGGTATGCTCAAAGCCTCTATCCGGTGGTCGTCTTGGGGGAATCTCTCCAAACAAGGGCAAGGGAAGATGAAGATCTAGGCAATTGTGCTATTAATTATTTTATTCCAGTAGAAAGTTAAAAAATTAAAATAACCAAGGTCTGTGATGTATGATGGTGGGACAAGTGAATTGAAAAATATCATGGGTATTGTTATGATGGTTCCTAGACACATCTGGACCACTTTTCCTAGATTCTACAACTTATTTTCACTTGGCATGTGGTGTTCATCTTCATGGTGGGGTGTCTTCTCTCTCTAGGGGGCGTATTTTTCATTTTGTGACTTAGATCTTGAGCTTGACATTGTAATAAAAGTGTGTTGTGATCATCGAGGGGATAACTTGATGCCCCTAGCATCTTATTTGATATATCATTCATGTATTTTGAGATTGTACTTGGGAATTTGGAGGTAATTCACCCCCATCCATTTAAAAAATGATAAAAGTGAGATAAAATCTCAAGCATTGATCATGTATCACAACTTTTGATTTCAGCAATTTGTATGAGGATGTGTTAGGGATTTGCAACTTTCTATCTTTAAAAGAGAGTGAGCTATTCATTGTAATGGACTTTTGGCTCATTTCAACAGTGAGAGTAATTAGAAATTTTTGCGGTGTAAAACTCTTGTATCTTGGATGATTTTGATGGATTTTACTTTCTTGCCGAGCTCCTACTACTGCTAGATCTCAATCATTTCATTGCGTTGGATATTTTATATGTGATTTGCTTGTAGGGAGAGGGCGATTTCTTCTTGTTACCTTGCTTGCCATTTCGATCTGCAAATATTGAGATTATCTTTTAGTTATTGTGATTTACTTCTCTAATTATTTTGTTGTTGAAAATGTAACTTCATAATATATTCTTATTATTAATATTATATTTATTATACGCTTTTTATTCCTCCTTTCAAAGATGTTTTTCCTTTGATCGAAGATGTCATTGATACACTTGGCAATGTAATTTTATCAAGGTAAAACCTTTGTTGCAAGTCGAGGCAATAGTCCCCAAAAGAATTATTATAAAATGTATTTTTAAGTTTCCCTAGTGTTACAGTTTGTGCAACTTCGGAAGAGATTCTTCACTTGTACCATCTACAGGAGTTTGATCTTGTTGTAATTCATCATACAAACCCTAGAAAGAACAATGTAAACTTGGGGTGAAAAACCAACAATAAAAGAAATAAAATAAAAATTAGAAGAAGGTTTTTATTTCTCCCCCAAGAGAAGTCGGCCCAGTAGATTTTCCTAGTGGCAAATCAGTATAAATAAGAGGCGCCCCTCATTATTTTACACAGCAACACAAGTGAAGTTCGCAGTTTTCTGGGGGAGAGAAGTTCACACCTACTCAAGGAGAAGACTTTTTTTGGGGTTTCTATCTCTGGAAGATACTTCCATCTTTTCTCTTTTTTCATTGTACACTGATCTCTAAATTATTATCTCTAGACGAAGGTTGTTGGGTTTTCACCCATTTGGGTTTCCCAGGATAAAAATCCTCGTGTTATTGTTTTGTGCTTTGTCCATCTTCTAGTGATCCTATTGATTAATGCAATTAAGATATACTGCTATAATCTTACGAAAATCTAACATGTAATCAGAGCGATGCTAGAAGAAGCCATTGCTGGAACTTTGTCGAAAACCTGTCAAAACTAGGGTTTCATCTTTCAAGGTCTTCAGTCAACCTTTTGGCAGAAAAAGAGCCTTGGGAATTTCGCTCTAATAAGGTGGGTGCATCTTTCAGTGAAGACATAATTCAATTTCGAGAATTTTCAATTTCTGATCTAATTCTGTAGTTGCAACAGAAATTAGGGTTTCAGTTTTTTACCTACTCCCTACATAGTTTTGGCTCGACTCTACCTCTTCTCAACTCGCCTCTCTAGGGTGCATTTATCTGTGGAGTCAGTTTTCCAAAACTCCAACCTTCAGACCTAGTCTCTACTAGGGTTTCAGATGCAGATCTACAGTCAAGATGATTAGCATGAAGGTTGAAGATCGTTTGGAAGGAGCTTCCATCTTCATCCCCTGGAAGGCCAGGGTTCTTCTTCTACTAGAAGAAAATGACCTATTACAGTGTGTAAATGCAAAGGTCCTAGAATCAGAAGCCGAAGAAGACAAAACTCGCTGGAGAAAGAATGATGCTAAAGCAAGAAGGATTTTGGTGGACTCAGTTAAAGATCACTTGGTTCCTCGTATCTCAGAAAAGACGACAACAAGGAAGATGTTCAAAACCTTAAAGAAGCAATTTGAACACAATAATATCAATGTGACTCACATTGAGGAATAAACTGTCAAGTATGAAGATGACGAAGGATGAGAATATTGCCTCATATTTCATGAGGATCACCGAACTCCGGGACAAGCTAAAGTCAAGTGGGGACAATCTTGAAGAAAATGATCTTGTTATGACCACCTTAAATGGTCTCCCACCAGCTTGGCAGTCTTTTATCCAAACCTAAGTCACATGACACGAGGACACGGGACACGGAGGACACGAAAATACGAGTATTCGACACGAGACACGACGATTCCAGAAATAGGACACGGGGGACACGTTTTATATATATATATTAAAAAAAATTATATATATATATATATTAAAAAAATACATAAAGATCTACATTTTTTAAAAACTAGAAGTATATACAATCACAATGTACATCAATCATAATATCATTCAATTGAAATTTGACAATGATGAATCAGTAATAAAATTATCAATTAATCATGAACTTAGAACCATAAATCGCATATTTGATATTTCTCATTAAACCACAAAAATCAAAATGTATTACATAGATATTGAGAGAATGCCACCGACAAATACAAAGTAGAGTAGATACTACTTAGTACTAAGTCTAGTATCTACTGTACTACTAGATACAAAATGAAAATACTAAATAGCCACAAGTAAGAATATCATAGCTCATCAATGGTACTAGCCATTGTCAAACGTCTTCCTGCTCCTCCATGTCAAAATTAACATTACTGTCGTAGCTCTTTCCTCTATCCTCCTCCTACTTTATACCCTTTTTGATAGGACACATGTCCAGAAATCAGGACACGTTCCTGACAAGTGTCCGACACGTGTTGAAAAGTGTCCAGATTTTGGGACACGAAAATTATGGTGTCGGACACGTTTTAGGGCAAGTGTCGTGTCCGACACGTGGAATACGGGACACAGGCCCTATTTGGAAGTGTCATGTTACTTAGATCCAAACTATAAGTGGTCGGACGAAGTTACCCAAATTTGATAAGCTATGGGCATAATGCACTTAGGAGGAAACAAGAATTAAAACATGCCAACAACTCCATGGTGCTCAACCAGAGGAGAATCAGGCGTTCATATCTCATGCCAAGAATGGAAAGGGAAGGGGAAGGAAGTCCTTCAATCACTAGCACCAGGATAAGTGATCAAGTCCTCCCCTAGATCAAAAGAAACACGAGAAGAAGGATTTATCTCAGATACAGTGCTACAGGTGCAAGAATAATGGTCATTATGCCTATATTTGTCAAAATTCAAACAAAAGGAAGCATGAAGTTTCAACTGTTGATGTAGAAGAATACCATCCTCAGAAGGAGCCAAGGAATGGTGATCATTAGGAGTCCTTCTTCTAAGAAATGATAAGAACATCTAGACTATGATGATCGTCAAGCAGGCATTTGAAGAGCAGTGGACTCTGACAGTGGGAGCCCACCCACAAAACTAGAAAAGATAAGTATTTGATTTTACATGCTCTACTAGATTAGATCTGATTGTTTTTTATTATGTTTTACACAGATCTACATTTCTAAATTTAGGTAGTTAAATAGCCTGTCATGCTGCACAACCCACGTAGAGTGCCAACTCCCTTATAACATACTAAAGTAGTACACACTCTTAATGGTATGCTATAATGGAGACCATAAGCATCCGAATAATGGCCTTACGTGTGTTGTGTCCAAGCATTGACTAAAAGATTGCCTACATTATTTTGTTAATACATTGATTATGAAATATTGCTAAGAATCTGACGGGATTTGACATGTAGGGAATGACATGATCTACAAGGACAAGTGATCCCATTGATATACGGATGGAACAGAAGCAAAAAGCCTCTAGAAGCATGAATTATGATTCTCAGGCCCAGAATGATCTCATGTAGAGATTTGGTGATCAGAAGCGGAAGGCTTCTACGAATGTCGGCCTATTTGCTGCTTCAATAAGATTTACTTAACTGACTTCTAAGAGACAAAGGGAATTATCCCTCAAAGACTAGGGTTCTAGTCTATTACATATGATAGAAACCTGGTGATACTGTTGTCGTGATTTGAACAAGACAATTGATGGATGCTTGATGAATCTGGTCGTCACCAGGATGGATAATCACTTTTCGGTCTACATTCATGTCTCCAAGTTAGAACCTTCAGGCAAGAAGGGAATATTCGTGGGATATTGCAAGTCTTCAAAGGATTACAGAATATACATCCTAGGATCGAGGAAAATCGATGTCACTCGGGATGTAACCTTTGACGAAGAAATGGCTATTCGAAAAGGAAGAGGATCAGATATGGAGATTGATGATGAAGAGATGAGATTATCTCCCCCTCCAAACATTAAGAGGGAGTCTGGAGAAAGGAATAAACCGATCGATCCCATTGATCCAGTTGAACCAGATGATTCTCCCACAGATATGGCAGTAAGCCGAAAAAGGCCAAGATGGGATCGACAAATTTCGCAGAATGCAGAGGCCAGATTTGTTGCCAAAGGGTTCTCTCAGAAAGAGGGAGTCGATTAGGATGACACATTTGCTGCTATGGCTCAATATACTTCCATTAGATCGATCATTGCTATTACTTCAGCTATGGGATGGAAGTTGTATCAGATGGATGTCAAGACAACCTCTCTCAATGACATTGTTGATGCATTACTTCTTGGGATTAGAATTATGGCATAGGTAGAAGGAGATTTTCCTAGGTCATGGAAAATACACCATAAATAAACTGAAGAGATTTAGAATGTTGGACTGCAAGTCCAGAGCTACTCCAATGGATGCAAATTTGAAGAAGCTGAGAGTTCTGCTTCAGATTCAAATTTGATTGATCCCACTATGTATCGCTAGTTGATTGGGTCCTTGATGTATCTGACGAACACCAGACTAGATATTTGTTTTGCTGTGAATCCCTCAGTTAGTTCATGTGCAAACCGAGGCAGATTCACTGGACTGCTGCAAAACATGTGCTTAGATACTTACGTGGCATTGTGGGATATGGTCTACGATGTGATTCAGAATGTGACTTGAAATTGCAAGCGTTTACAGACTCAGATTAGGTCGGATGCACTACTGATAGGAAGAGCACTTCGAGATGTTGTTTCAGTTTGGGTTCTGCAATAATTTTCTGGTCTAGTAGGAAGCAGAACTCAACAGCTCTTGGTATCGCAGAGGTCGAGTATATGGCTGCTAGTTCAGCAGCTCGAGAAGCAGTTTGACTTAGTAAACTTCTTACAGAGGATTGTTTGGCTAGATTCCAGAGCCAACCGTGATTCACTCTGATAACCAGAGTTGTGTGCAGATGTTAGCGAATCTAGTATTTCATGACAAGTCGAATCATATAGGGATTCTGTATCACTCCATACGTGATATGGTGCGGAAAGGTACGATCGAGCTACAATATATTCTAACAGATGACTAGACTGCAGGTGTTCTCACCAAGCCCCTTCTTGAGGTGAAGTTTGAATACTTTCGCAGAAGACTTGGAGTAGAAGAGAACACATCCCTCCTTGAGAGGGAGAGATGACTGAGAGACATTTACCATACTCTTGCCCAGGTACCTCTGCTCGACTAGGTTCTTAGCCAGGTGTGGGAGAAATCCCATTGGCAGATGTTACGGACAAGTAGTAGTTGGTCAAGCTCACACAGGTGCCTCTGCTCATCCAGGAGCTCAGTCAGATGTGGGAGAAATCCCATCGGCAGATGAGTCATACAAGTAGCAGATGGTCGTGGGATTGCATAGGTACCTCTACTTGTTTAGGTTCTCAGCTAGGTATGGGACTATCCCATCGGTAGATGAGACGAACAGGCAATAGATGGCCATGCACATTTACTCGTTCAAGTTCTCATCTAGGTATGGGAGTACCCCATCGGTAGATGAGATGAATAGGTAGTAGATGGTTGTACATATTTGTTCATCCAAGATCTCTAGCCAGGCATGGAAGTATTCCATCGGCAGTAGAGATAGATAGGTAGGAGAAGATTTTCTCTCGGGCATCTGGATAGAACATATTTATAAAGACAACCTTGAGTATGTTTAGAGATGATATAGACAGTATAGATGTACAGATGAAACCTAGATGATCATGATGCTGATGAAGACTGAAAAATACCTTCCTTGTTGAGAGGGAGTGTTGGAGTTTATGCAACTTAGGAAGACATTCTTCACTTGTACCTCCTACAGGAGTTTGATCTTGTTGTAATTCATCATACAAACCCTAGAAAGAACAATGTAAACTTGGGGTGAAAAGGCAACAATAAAAAAATAAAATAAAAATTATAAAAGGGTTTTTATTGCTCCCCCAAGACAAGTCGACCCCAGTAGATTTTCCTAGTGGCAAATTAGTATAAATAAGAGGCTCCCCTCATTATTTTACACATAAGACACAAGTGAAGTTCATAGTTTTGTGGGAGAGAGAAGTTCACACCTACTGAAAGAGAAGACTTTTTTTGGGGTTTCTATCTTTGGAACATACTTCCATCTTTTCTCTTTCTTCATTGTACACTGATCTTAGAATTATTATCTCTAGACGAAGGTTGCTAGGTTTTCACCCATTTGGGTTTCCCAGGATAAAAATACTCGTGTTATTGTTCTGTGCTTTGTCTATCTTCTAGTGATCCGATTGATTAATGCAATTAAGATATACTGCTATAATCTTATGAAAATCTAACACCTAGGAGAAGTCGGCCTAGTAAGGCTAAGAAGTTAGCCTTGTTGGGGTTTTAGGTCACCCACTTGAAAGGTACAAATAGAGAGGTGCCCTCTCGCATTTGGATACACTGTAAGAACAAACAAGTTCGCTCCAAGGAGAAGAAAGACAATTTCCCTAGGGTAGAAGAGAAGAAGAAGCTACGAAGGATATCTTATCTTGGGTTTTCTATCTTTGTTTTACAACATACTTAGTGACGAATCTATACAAAAGAAGTTGCAAGGTTTTTCCGAGGATAAAATCTTTGTGTTTCTTTTATGTTGTGCTTGTCTATCTTTCAGTGATTCTTTTGCATTAGATTAAATATCTAACATATTTGAATTAAAGTGCAAACTCTAACATGGTATCAGAGCTACCCTAAAAGAAGACACTATGCGGCTGCAAGATCTAGGGCTTTCAAGTTTCAAGACTTTTCGCCACAATTTATCTAGAAAAGAAGGCCAAGTCAATTTCCCCAAGGAGGTGCATCTTCTGGTGGAAGCAGATTCCAAATCAGAGAAGTTTAATTTCTTGATCTAATCACTGTTGCGAGGAGAAACTAGGGCATCACATTTTTGGAGCTTCCATCTATTGATTCGGGAAAAGGACACCATTGGGAAACTCACCTTGAGGAGGCACATTTTTCTATCCAAGCAAAAGTTCAAGATTCCAAGTTTGAGAAATTAGGGTTTCCCCATCAAGCCCTAGGTCAGCTAGTTTAAGAAGCAGTTTGGGCATCTCAAATTGGTAAGATCTATTTCTTTGCTATTTCCATTTGAGGTTGTCATATCAAAATGATGAATCACACCAAGCTTGAGGACAAGCTTGAAGGACTTGAGAACTTCCGAGCATGGAAGTATATAATTTCTCTTATTTTAGAAGAGAATGAATTGGATAAGTATGCCATTGAGGAGGTTCCAGAACTAGAGGGAGAAGAAGCAAAGGCAACTCACAAGAAGATTATGATCAAAGCCAAGAGGATTATTGTAGACTCCATCAAAGATCATCTCATCCCTCATGTCTCATCCTTGAAGACTCCTAAGAAGATGTTTGTTGCGTTAACCAAACTATATGAAGGGAAGAATGTCAACGAGAAGATTACTTTGAGGAATCATGTCAAGAATGTGAAGATCCAAGAGTCAAAGACCATCCAATCTTATTTCTCAAGGGTCTCTCAATTCAAGGAGCAACTTGAAGCCATTGAAGAAGACGTTGAAGAAGGAGAGATGGTGATGACCACTTTGAATGGTCTTCCAAAATCATGCGACTTATTCATCCGAGGGATATGCGCCATAAAGAAGCCTATCAAGTTCAACAGATTGTGGGAGGAATACACTCAAGTAGAAGCTCGACTAGTGGCAAGAGAAGAGAAGATGGGAGCAGATGATGATCAAGCCCTAACAGTTCATGCAAAGAAGGATAGAAGTAAGAGGAGAATCATCCTCACAAAAGGCCCAAAAGATTCCAGAAGAATCATTGATATAAAAGGGACTATTCCAGTCTTTAGATGTTTCACATGTGATGAGAAAGGCCACTTCGCAAAAGACTGGCCTAGAAACAAATGATCCACTAGGACAAACAAGAAGAAGATGCATCATGCACATACTGCTGAAGATGATGAACCAACAAGCAAAAGAACAAGGGCATATTCTTCAAGTGATGAAGAATATGTTTTGATTTAATCTCTCACAGGTACTGTCACCGATAGAAACAATGATTGGTTTGTGGATAGTGGAGCTTCCAAGCACATGACAGGGTACAAAGATTCTCTTATCAGCTTGTCAGAACATGAGTCACCATACAAGGTGAAACTTGGAGATGACTACTTGTATCCCATAAAAGGGATTGGAGAAGCTTTCTACAAGTTGGACTCGAAAAAACCCATCAAAATTAAAGATGTTCTCTATGTACCAGGTTTGAAGAAAAATCCCCTTTCCATCTCAGCTTTAGATGCTAAAGGATTTCTGGTTGCATTTGTTGATGGCCAAGTACAAGTGGCCAAAAGGCAACACAATAGATGTTGCAACAATAATTGTGGACCAAGAGGGAGGCATGTATAAGTTGAAGGGACAATCGGAACAAGCATTGGTTCAGAATTCCATGGAATCAGGTGAACTTTGACACATAAGGCTTTCTCATGTACTCTACAAGGCACTTCTAATTGCAAGCAAAGCAGTAACAAGTGTAGTTGATATTCAAGCAAAGCATGAAGGATGTGTGCAAGGGAAGAACATGAAGAAATCATTTCCAAGTAGTGAGAGCAAAGAAAAGGAAATCTTGCAGATAATACACTCGTATGTATGTTGCCCCATGCCATCCTACTCGTTAAGCGATTATGCATACTATGTTTCTTTTATAGATGGTTATTCTCGTAAGACATGGATTTATTTTTTGAAAAGCAAAGTTGAAGTATTCAGTAAGTTCAAGGAATTCAAAGCCTTTGTAGAAAATCATACTGAAAAGAAGATCAAGACTTTAAGATCAGATTATGGTGGAGACTTCACTTCAGATAGCTTCAAAGTCCTATGTAGAGAACTTGGGATTAAGAGGGATTTGAGCACTGCCTACAATTCTCAACAGAATGACATTGCAGAAAGAATGAACATAATGATAATGAAGCAGCAAAGGAAATGCTTTATGACCAAGACCTTTCGATGCACTTATGGGCAAAAGCAGCAAGAACTATTGTATATGTAAAAAAAAAACATCTCCTCGTCTCTTGTGAAACAAGACCCCAGAAGAAGCATTCTCAAGAGAGAAACCAGAAGTCAACCATCTCAGAATATTTGGTTGTCCAATATACATTCATGTTCCAAAAGAAAAGCGAACAAAATTAGTTTCCTCAGGAAAGAAGGGCATATTCTTTGGATACAACGACACATCAAAAGCATACAGAATATACGTTTCATGATTTAAGAAGATCAAAACTAGTAGAGATGTTAGTTTTGATGAAGATTCAACTTACAACAGATCAAGTCAAACCCACACTGAAGAACATGAGGAATCTGAAGTTCCCAAAGCCAAAGATAATATCATGGAAGAGATGATTCATGAAGACCATGGAATGACAGAACCGCAGGAACTTTTAGATCCATCTCGTGAGAAGAACTCCTATAAGAGAAGACGAGCATGGGCATGAGAAGCATTCCAAAAAGCAGAGAGGTATTGTGATCCAGATGGGACTTTCAGAGAAAGTAAGAGACCGAGACCTGACTCCAGCTGTGTAGCACTATTGTGTGACATCATTGATGAAGAACCTTCCCACTATGAGGAAGCAACACAAAAGAAGGAATGGAAGGATGCTATGATCGAAGATTGCCAATCGCTCATGAAGAATGATGTCTTGGAGGTTGTCTCGAGACCAGACGGAATGTTCGTAGTGTCTTCTAAATGGATCTAGAAGATCAAGCATGTAGTAGACGGAAGCATCGAAAAATACAAGGCGAGATTTGTAGCACGTGGCTTATCTCAGGAAGAAGGCATAGATTACGACGAGCCATTTGCTCTTGTAGCGAGATACACTTCCATCAGATCTGTACTTTCCTTATCCGCAATAATGAAATGGAAGATACACCAGATGGATGTCAAGACAACTTTCTTGAATGGTGTAGTTGAAGAGGAAGTGTATGCGGAGCAACCATTGGATTTGAGACACATGCCAAATAGTCTCATATGTGCAAGTTAAAGAAGGCATTGTACAGTTTGAAGCAGGAAGTTAGGACATGGTACAATAGGATGGACAACTTTTTGATGAGCTTGGGCTTTACCAAGAGTAAAGCAGATTCCAACCTCTACTTCAAGGTTTAGAGTGAAAGACCAGTGATACTACTTCTGTACGTAGATGACCTGTTCCTAACAAGTGAAGATAGGCTGATTGCAGAAACAAAGAGGAGGCTTGCCACAGAGTTCGAGATGAATGACCTAGGGATGATGCACTACTTCTTAGGTGTAGAGGTGTGGCAAAATCTAGATGGGATATTCCTTGGTCAAGGGAAGTATGCAGTAGAGATTTTGTAGAGGTTCAAAATGATGGATTCTAAGGCCATCGCCACACCCATGGCATCGAACATGAAATTTTGTGTGATTCTACTTTAGAAACCGTTGATGCGACGATGTATTGACAGATGATCGGGTTGCTAATGTACTTGACCAACACGAGGCCAGACATATACTTTGTTGTGAACACATTGAGCCAGTTTTTGACAGATCAAAGACGTGTTCACCTAATTGCTGCAAAGCTCGTATTGAGGTACCTGAAGGGTACAATTGAGTATGGGCTCAAGTATGCGACGAATCAAAATATTAACCTGCATGGTTATGTTGATTCAGATTGGGAAGGCAATGCCATAGATAGGAAAAACACTTTATGTTGTTGCTTTTGTTTGGATTCGGTATGATCTCTTGGTTTAGTAGGAAGCAATCGAACGTGGCATTGAGTACAACCAAAGAAGAGTACATTGTATCCTGTTCGGCTAGTTGTGAGGTAGTATGGCTTTGGAAGGTACTGTTAGATTTGTTTAATCTCGAGTTGGAGACGACTTGTATCCTTTGTGACAACTAGAGTTGTGTGAAGTTATATGAGAATCCAGTATTTCATGACAAGCCGAAGCATATTGAGATCAAGTATCACTATATCTGGAATATGGTGCAGATAGGAGCACTGAAGATCCAATATGTGGCGACAAACGAGCAAATAGCCGATGTATTGACCAAGTCACTAGCAAGAGTGAAGTTCGAGTACTTATAGGAGAAGCTTGGAGTTATTTAGATTGATTTTCCTCGAAACAGGGAGTGATGTGACTTGTCCAAAAGACGCAGGTGCACTTGGGATGCTCTCTACATGTCAGGAAGTTGCAAGAGATCTAGGTTGCTCTCTAGTGGGTAGAAGACGTAGATGCTCCTGGGCTTCTCTCCACATGTCAAGAAGACGTAGGTGGTCCAAGGGTCGTAATACATCTAGGCTTCTCTCCACTGGGTGGAAGAGGTAAATGTTCTTGTGCTTCTCTCTACATGTCTAGAAGACACAGGAGGTCTGGGTTGCTCTCCATTGAGTGGAAGATGTAGATGCTCCTGGGATGCTCTTTGCATGTCAAGAAGGCGTAGGTTGACAGAGGGACGTAATACATCTGGGATACTCTCCATTGGGTGGAAGACGTAGATGGTCCTTGGATACTCTCTACATGTCAGGAAGAGGCAGGATGTCTGAGATGCTCTCCACTGGGTGGAAGACGCAGATGCTCCTGGGATGCTCTCTGCATGTCAAGAAGATGTAGGTTGCTTGAGGGATACATTGCAGGCTCTTGGGCTGCTCTCCACATGGTGGAAGACGTGTACACACGTAGGATGATCTTTTTGGGGTGGAAGACACACATTGTCAGAGGGATGTAATGTCTGCATACAGGATTCTCTCCGCACGAGATAATGAGATGATTTGGATATGTCGAGATGACAATAGGAGATGTAGGTGATTGCCTTGGCAATGTAATATTTGGTCTTGGGTTGTACCTACTTGATGGCTTGCTCATAGAGATGATGAAGTTCTAGATGGGATCTAGGCCCTATGCTGTGGGGAATCACTAGCCCCCCTAGCGAACTGCTCCCAATTTGCGCTCCCTGAGGAATCAACGAGGAATCAATCCAGGGACCATGATTCCAAATCGATTCCTCATGGGATCGTTTTTGGGAATCGCAATTACTGGCGAAAAAACGCTGCCTGCCCAGTCACGAGATCGCTGAGGGAGCGATGAGGGAGTGATGCTCCCAAAGCGATCTCGGCCAAAAAAAGCGCTCCCTAAATCGCTCCCTGAACAATTCCATGGGTTAGGCGATTTTTTTTCTTTCAATTTTCTCAAATTTGGAAAAAAAACCTTGTTTTTTAGTGATTGGCTAGGGTTCAATTAGCCTTTATAAGCACTATTCGACTCAATTTGGATTCATTCTATTCATCATTTGCTTGTTTTCATTAAGCTTGGTAGGGCTTTGAGTGGGTTTGCTAGTTGTTTGAGAGCAAATTTGTAGAAGCTTGGAAGGGAGATTGAAGGCTTCTATTTGTGAGAGTTTGGAAGGAAGATATAAGGCTTCCATAGACACATTCAACCATCCTTGAAGAGTTAAAGAGGTCGTCTTTAAAAACCCAATCTTTGTTTGTTTTTGAAAAAAATATTTCACTATGCTAAAATTTTAAATCTTGTATGTTCTTTTTCCTACTCTTTCCCATTTATTCTTCTCCATCTTTCTATTGCAGGCAAGAAGTTATTCTCATATTGAATCAAGAAGCATGACGGGTATGTGGTTTTTGTTTTGGTTGCAATTCTTCTCACGATGATGGTGGTGGAAAGTAGACTTGGTGGTGCCAATGATGAGGAGGAAGAGATAGGGAGTGGCACACAGCAAGAAGAGGAGGAGAAAGAGGAAGAGGATGATGATGATGCGGATATTGAGAGATATGAGTGGAAAAAACAAAAAGATACAACACCTTTGTGGAAGTATGTGACAAGGCTTGGTGGAAAGATATGGGGTGGAACCACGAATTTTACATGCCTCCATTGTCATAAAACTTACATAGGTTCATATACCCGTGTGAGAAAGCTTTTGTGTGGGATTATGCCATGTGATCAAGGTAAGGCTATTGTTGTCAAAACCTGTGACAAAGTGTTTGCAAAAGAAAGAAAGAAATACTGGATGGAAGAAGAGGTTGCTTAAAACAACTACAAGAGATCAAGGGTTGAATCTGAATCCCCACATAGAATGTTTGGTAGTGGATCCGGATCTTCATCCACCCATGGTAGTGGATTCTCGCCTATGTGAAAAACATTATCAGGTTTCCTTGAACATGGTTGGAGAGATGACGTGGATTCAAAAGTTTACATGTTTCTCTATGCATGTGGTGTGCCATTCAATGGTCTTCGCTCACCCTATTGGCATGAAATGGTACAAGCCATCAATAGTGCCATTAAAGGATACAATAGCCTTGGGTGTGGCAAAACTAGAACCATGGGACTTAACACTGAAAGAGCCAAAATCAATAGTTCTCTTGGAAAGTTTACAAATGATTGGTCCAACTATGGGGTATCCATTGTATCTGATGGGTGGACAAATGTTTAAGGCAATCCATTGATAAATATTTTTGGTGTGTATGGTAGTGATGCGGTCTTCGTTTTAGCTCATGACTACTCAGATTGCTACAAGGCCAGTATTAATATTGCACAACCTTTACTTGAAACCATTCAAAAGATTGGGCTATACAATGTCATTCAAGTAATCAATGAAAATGCTAATAATTGTAAGTTAGCGGTAGCAATCATTGAGGATAAGTATCCCAACATATCTGGCTAAGGGTGTTTGGTTCACACATTGAACCTTTTGATGCATGATATTGTTAAGATGAAGGACCCTGGTTATTGATGGATTTGTGCCTTGTACAAGAGAGGTAAGAAAATGATAAAATTGATTACCAATCATAGCATGGCCTAGCGCATTTTTCACAATCACTCTAGGTTGGAGTTATTGGAGATTGCGAAGACTAGATTTGCTAGCTACTACCTCACCTTCACGAGGCTTTTTAAGGTAAGAGAGGCATAGGCTATTATGGTCTCAAGTGATTCATGGCAGGGATTGAAAGACAGAGCTGTAAGCGCATTTGATAGACATGACTTTCAGGAGGTGGAGGAAACCGTTCTTGATGGCTAGTTCTGGGCACAGGTTAATTATGTTCTACTATTCACCAAGCCTGTTTCTAGTATGATTCATTTTTCAGATACAGATCAGTCGGTTATTGGGTAGGTGTATGAGCAAATGGATAGCATGCTTGGTCAAATCAAAGACAATGTTTACCAAAGGGCTGGAATCTTGTATGCCCATATTCGTAAACATGTGGTCAAAGGGTGGGATAATTTGATTGTTCCACTCCATGCTCTTGCATATGTCCTTACCCCAAAATATTATTCTCCATCTTGGTTGGCCCAACCTGCACCTGGTGGCGGAGTTAGGTAAAGACCACATACAGATCCAGAGGTGCAAAATGGGTATATGCTTGCATTAGACAAGTTGGTCCCTGATGAGGAGGAGTGTGCTCAAGTATGGAGTGAATTGAGCCAATACATCATTGAACATGGAGCCTTTGGTACTTTGCATGCAACCAAAGATCAAGAGAGGCTGAATCCTATCCGTTGGTGGAACATGTATGGCAGTGGTGCCACATATTTGCATAAATTGGCGGCGAGGGTGCTTTCACAGGTTGCTAATAGTTATTCCACAGAGAGGTGTTGGAGCACCTACAACCTCATCCACAACGTCAAGAGAACATGTTTAAATGTAGAACGGGCCGAAAGTTTGGTTTATGTGCACTACAACTTTAGGTTGTTTTCCCATTATTGTGAAGCGTCCAAGAATGATCAATGTTGCAAGAACCAGACCGAAACCCGAAAAACCAACCGATCATCCTAGGTCTGGGGTTTTTCTGGTTCGAACCGACACTCCAAACCGCTTTGGACTAGTTTGATACCCAACCGGCCGGTTTGGTCCCTGAACCACCTGGTTCGGTACCGAACCAGTTTTTCCATCAAACCGATCAGTCCGTACAACGACCTAAAAAACATTTTATTTATTTATTTATTTTTCAGTTTTGACAATTCGGTTAGGGGGGATGAATGTGGACAACCCTAATACACCTATTGAAGCTATAAAAGGTCCCCATTGCCTCTCTTTCACTCACAATATTCATCTAAATGTTTTTGTGTTTGGGCTTGAGGTTCTTCGGTTCTTTGAAAGTGCTTATTGTTGAGGGTCTTTGTTGATGTATTTAGATTCAGACATGGATTGCATTCAATGTTAAGTGTTATTTTGGTTCTATGAACGCCTATTTGCTATATACATGAGAAACTTGGCATATTTTGTGTATAATGGTTTGAATTCACATGGATGCACAAAGTTTAAAAAAAATTAAAAATTGAATATTTTATGTATTTTTAGTGGTGTTATCACACAACTTGTAGTTGCCCCACAAATGATATCCTATTCAGGATGGTAGAGGGGACATGCAACTAAAGAGGTGAACTACGAGTATCCCAACCCCCAGATATGGATTGGTTGTCACGCCGGCTAGGATACCCTTCACTTTATGCCACTAATACACCAAGTGACAAAGGGGGGACCCTGATCTAACCTGGAAGGAAAGACATAAAGCTAACACACTAGATCAAACTGTAGCAACAGAGTACGTAAGGCAAGTAGCTAGAGAAACCCTAGATCTGAGGAAGATAGCCATCGATAAGGATGTTTTGGACTATAAATATTTAGATAATGGAGATGTGGCCCAAAATGTTTATATTCGGTGACCGTATAATTATTGTATAGATCTAGGTAGTAAGTGTTAGTGTAAATGATCAAATTCACTACCCTGGCGGGATTGAAGGTAAAAATGAGAGTATGCCCAGAATGATGAGTTTGATGAACAATTAAAGAAATCTAACGCTTGAGTAAGATGGCTTGAAGATGGATTTGACAATATCTAAAGCACAAGCCGAAAGATGGATCATAAAGAAGGAAAATTAGTTGAAAACCCTAGGAGGATGATTTTCCCAAAGACCAGTGCCTTTCACACAGGGCAGATGGAGTCCCTAATGACGACGTTTTTGTAAACCCACCTAGCTCTAGGGAAGATTGAAATAACCCAGAAAAGTTTCGCCAAAAATCCTAACAGAATGACCCAGAGAACTTTTTGAAATTTTTAATTAAGGTTTTGATTATTAGCCGGGTGGATTGGAAATTAAAACAAAAGAAATAGTAACAGAAATACCAGGAAATCTCTAGATGCCAAGTGCAATGACATTTTACCTCGATTTGACTTAATTCCAAGCGAATTCGATGAAGTTCCAAGCTAAATCGAATTTCCCAGGTTGAGCTGGTGTGCCCCTCCTCTTGCAAGAGCAACCTACGTCAACTTAGTATTGGTCCACAGAAAAAGAAGCCATGGATGCAAGATAAATCAAGAAGCATAACCAATGATCAAAGACACCTTAGAAAAACCCCCTGATTGTCAATGTTTTCGAATGGAGAGAGTTGAATCTCTCACAAAAATGTCGCAAGAGAAAATGCTTTCCTGCAGATAACATGACCCTCACAAAAATATATTTGGAACAAACATAAATTAGCTGGAACACCTCCGGAAATAATTTTGCAATCAAGCACAAGAACAACTATGACAAAGAAGACACGGGATTTCTCTGAAAATATTTTCTCTATTCCAATAGCCAAGAGCCAAATTTCCTGATTGAATACAATGAGGGGGGTCTCTTCTTTATATAGCTTGCGAGAGACACAAACCCTAACTTATTTTTTCATCCAACGATTGAGATTAAAACATCATCAACGGTGGAGATCACTTTTACACGGATCAATACATGGATCAACATGACTAAGTCAAGAGGGGGGCGAATTTCCTCATAAAGCCCATTTTTACAACATGATAAATCACTCTTTTTGCAAGTTTGACACTTAGGAGACATGGAGGGGTCATTAGCCCCCCCCCCCTCACCATACATATTTCTAAAGATACAACTTGATTTGCACACTTTTATTTTGGCTATTTTGTCCAATTTCGCTCGATGGGAAACGTCCTGCCTAAGAGAGCCAAAAAAATAATCCGAAACATTAAACTAACTGAAACTGATGCAAATATGTCCAGAGAGCCATAATAAATCATCCAAAGAAATTGCCTTGCCATTTCCTCAACCACACAAGCCAAATCGATTTCTTTAGTGATTTCCTAGTTTTTTTTAGTGGTACATCCTCTGAAAATAATAATAATCTTCATAACTTCATTCAGGGTGAGAACTGGGGCAAACTGATTGCATAGAAGTGTCTGGAGACATAGAATAATGGTATAAGTGACTGCTCATACCCCCTAGAAAACTGCAATTCTTTAGGAGAACCAAAAAGTCTGCAATCTATAATAAAAGTTGATCATTTGGCCAATAATAAAGTGATAATAATCATTGATCATGAGATCCAGGGCCAAACTTTGAAAACTGAGACCGCAATATTGTTCCTAGGCATGTCTGGTGCAAATATAAGCATTGTGTTTTTTGAGTCACTGCCTTGAGAACCGTGTTTGACTTGGTCAACTGGGTCAACTAGGTTGAAGTACCCAAACTGGAGATGAGATACGGTAACACTATGATCCTGCATGCATTTAAGGTAATAAATGCTGCAATGGTGTATATCAATACCCAACTTAAATCATGTTATTCATAATCATGGTGACAACAATAATAATATTAAGTAAGATATACCTGTGCCTTTGAAAGATCTTAGAACCCTCTGGAAGTCTCTTGTGCATGCCATGCTTACAAAGTTTAAATAGTGTGCTAGTGCTGGGTGAGGGTGCAAAACAAGGCTAAGATAAAGGGAGATAAATTTTAGCTCACTTTGACCATATGATTTCTCAGAATGATGACAATTACACATGACCACAGTGACATATACATGATAGATGAACAATAGGGGGTGGTGGTGTCTCACAATTGGATGAGTTGATCTGAAAAGAGCCCATTCAACTCTAACATGTTAATCATGAGTGGATGGTAGTGGGGTATGAACACCAAAAACCTTGTTGTTGTATTATCTTCTAAAGTATCAACTTCTTGATCACTTGAGGAGGCTATCGGTAATGCAAGGGGGTCTTCTAGGAGAATGATCAAGGCATGCGACGACAATGTGCCACATCATAATATGCTATATGCTATAGATGTTATCTACTTATGGTAAATTTATGTTTTTCATTAGTGACACTTTTCATGTAAGTTAGATTGATGTAGAGTTATGATATACGAGTTAGAATTATCGACGAGAGATATATATTCTTGTGTTTCATAATAAATCATAATGTTGAAACATTTTACTTTATATAAAATTTTATCTAATATAAAATATAAACTATAATTTATTAGATGTACAAGTAATATTTTCTATATTTCATATTGAATTTAAACTTTCAAAGTAAATAAAAAACTTAATATATATAATTAAATAACATAATAATGATTTTTTTCATTATTATTCTTTTATATGACCTTTGTAGATACATGATATTAAGATTTATACTTCACTCACACACGCATGACTTGAAATTTGAATGAAAATTTTCTAAGAGATTAACTTTATTGGTTAAAACACGGGTTACGAGTAAAAAGAGATACGCTTATCATGTATTTTCAATTTATATCGTTGAAGATTCCTTATAAGTATCAAGTGCAGGTACTTATGCATCCAGCAAATATCCACACTTGATACTTTTTGTGAATCTGAAGTGAGATAGTCTAACATGTATTTCTACTTTTGCCTCCAAAATACTCCACATAATTTAAAATAGTTTCTCTTAATGTGGTAATAATGCAAAGTACTTATCATATTCCAAGTTGAACTCCATTATGATTGTAAAAATTTTGAGATTTCTTTTAATGAATAGTGGTAGTGATTATATAAAATACTCCATATTTATTTTTCCAAGGATATTCAAGATATCTTAGGATCTCTCCAAAATCTTAACAAAGGTGCGGTTTATGTGTGTTTAACTGTGGTCAGTGAAAAATATGACAGTCACATTCGACTTGTATAGTTTCAACTCATAGATTATTTCTGACCGAAATTTATGAAATTCTATTGGTTATTGAATTTCCTACTCAATCAATCAATGAATTTTTCTTATGAGGTCATTTAGGACCTCAAATTTTCTCTAATGTTTATGCCTTTAGTTTTTGGTTTAATCTAGCAATTGAAGATGAGGAGATCCCCATTTTTTCTTGAGTGCATTGATGATAATTAGAGATTGTTGAAAACATATTTCATTATTTCGTACGGTTAGTTTTTTTGTGAATATGGTATATACTTAGTTGTCAGTTATAAAAAGGCAAAAGGTCACGTACCTTAGCATATGAAAGGCGAAAGGTCACCTCACCCACTATATAATAAGCTATTCGCCATCAATAAAAATAAATCACTAGTGTTATTCCACAATAGTGGTATTAGAGCATAGGCTCTGGCATAAATCGTCCTTCTCCTTTCCCTCAGACTAGCCATTGTGAGGGTGTTTTTTCTGGCGCGATTCCTCTGTCTGGCACTCTCACTAGTCTTCCATCTGACTTATTCTATGCAAACTTGGGCATTTCGCTCCTCCCCTCCCGTGACCTCAAACCGCAATCCTTGTGCGTGTTACTCCAAATCACTCGTTTCTCTTTGCATTTTTTCCTCCTCATACATGTGATTTGTGTGTGAGGCATGGTCTTTTGTTCATTCCAATGCAAACCCTGGTTGTTGAGCGAATGGGTGTGCATGTGAGTCCTTGGTTTTGCGTGAAGTTTCTGCGCCTTGATTCCTTATCTTTTTATTGTAAGAGTTGGGAGGTTGACCACAATAAAATACTAGGCAAATCAACATTTTTTCTCACTAAGGACAATAGTATTTTCATAGCGACATCTCACAGTGGTTGTTGCTTTATCAATTGACAACACATTCAAATCTTAGGTCCCTTGGTATCTAGCATACTGGTGCACATTATTTGCATATTTTGCATGGAAACCCTTTGATTATCGAACGTCCCCTAGTGACACTCATGGAGTCGTGGGAGAAGTTGAATCGAGCAACATTCATCCTCTCCCTTAGCAGCTTCTCAATCATTGGAACGCTCCTCGATCATTGCAACGGTCCTCAAAGCAAGGCCTTGCATACACACGTATGCGGTTGTTCATTCTTCTAGCAACCCCAACTCGTTTCTCGAAAAACGAGTTGCAGGTTCTTTTGATGCATGATGAAGTGACTTCTCATCAACAATTGTGGGTTTGGGTATATTTCTACATTGACAAGACGCTCTTGTCGTTCCTCTTATTGCTAGCGCAACAACTTCACTATGTCGCCCCTCTAGTGGTAACCCAACTATAATATTTATGTTTTTGTCCTCAATGTTATAACATGGCAACGATCCCAACATGTATTGGAGTCTTTGAATCTTGTGCAAAAATATAGGCACCAGGTTAGCTAATCACCAACGTTTTTGAGTTTTAGGGTTTATGCAAACATATTAGTTAGAAGCCCCTTTTATTACATTAAGGAAATTTTGTAAGTTTCCTACTGTCTTACCTTGGGAAAGGGATTCTTTGATTGGTTGTTTTATTACCCTGAAGTTTTAAGACTGTACTGTAAGACTATAATGTAGAGATTGACATTGTATAGTCATAGAGATATTATTGTATTGTAGAGGTATAGCTTGCAGAATTTGCAAATTGTTGCAGAAATTACTATTGCTGAGAAAGCATTGTATTGTAAACAGTGGTAGAGAATCGGACCTACACCTAGTATTATTTTATTACTTATTTTTATTTGCAGAGTGTTTTGTCAAAGATGTATTCTTTGGCCTCCATCATTGGAGCAATGCTCATTCGCAAGGAAAACTACCCAAAATGGTTTGTGAAAGATCAAGCACACACTCATCTTCAACAATATGTGGGAGGGCATCTGTGAAGAAGAAACTGTTGAAACAACAGATGGTCCTATGTTCAGTATACCAAAACAACCTACACCAGAGAAAGAGCTCACCATATGAAACAATAGAGACATGAAGGCATATGGGTTGATTGCTACTATTGTAAGTGAAGTGGTGAGTCATCATATTTTGTCTATTAAAGACTCTTATGGTGCTTTGAAGAAATTGAAGGATTTGTATGACTCACTCAAAATTGGAACTCATACAACTATTGGTGAAGCTCCTCGACCTTGAGCTGAAGGACAATGATGCCATGGCTTTAGCATCTGAGCTCAAAGAAATCATGCCTGACATTGATGCCATTAGAGTAAAAATAGACATTTTGCTTAAATTATTTATCAAGGACCTCCACCCTAGATATTCACACTACCTTGAGTCCTTGCAAGCTAGTGGTCAAATGAAATTCCTCACATTTGATGCTTTGGTGGAGAAGGCTGTAGAATGTGAGAAAGTGTTAAGAAATAAGACAACTCAACCCATTGGAGATTTTGTGTGCCTTGCTAAAAAATATAAGAAATAATCCAATAATTCTTCTAGAGGAGAAGGTAGTAAAAGAGGACGTAGATGAAAGAATTCTAGAGGAAGGGGGGGGGGGTAGATAGAATCGAGGTAAGAGATCTAATTGTCACAGTAATCGTTGCGACAAGGATAGACCTGATGCAGATCATTGTTGGGTTCCATCGGAAAAGATCAATGATAAGTTTGTTTAAAAGGAATAAGGCAAAGGTAAAACTAAAGGGGTTGGTAAAGCTCTTGAATCTGCTTACTTTATGGTTGCATATTGTAATGTTGGAATAGATGAAGTCATTTTCAATGCTTCATCTTGGAGAGATACTTTGTTGCTCGACATTCGTGCAACCTCCAACATGACCTTTAGAAAATATTATTTTGAAGAATTGAATGACAATGTAGATCCGAGGTAAGAGATCTGATTGTCACGGTAATCATTGCGACAAGGATAGACCTGATGCAGATCATTGTTGGGTTCCATCAGAAAAGATCAAAGATAAGTTTGTTTAAAAGGAAGAAGGCAAAGGTAAAACTAAAGGGGCTGGTAAAGCTCTTGAATCTGCTTACTTTATGGTTGCATATTGTAGTGTTGGAATAGATGAAGTCATTTTCAATACTTCATCTTAGAGAGATACTTTGTTGCTCGACATTCGTGCAACCTCCAACATGACCTTTAGAAAATATTATTTTGAAGAATTGAATGACAATGTAGATGGGATAGTGTATTTTGAGGTTAAGTCCAACCTCAAGCCTAAGGGAATTAGATCCATTAGGCTCAAATTGCTTGGATTCCTTAATTTTTTGTTGCATAATGTTTTCCATCTTTTAGAGTTGTAGAGAAACTTGTCCCTAGTGCACATTTGACACCAAGGCCATTCCATCCACATGTTCGATGACATAGTAGAGATAAGGAGATCTTCTAACAACCAGGTCATCATGATCGGATGTGAAGATGGGAAGCTTTAGAATTTGAAAGGAACATGAGTTCAGAATCTTTCCTTCCTCTCTCATCATAAAGAAGGTACATTGTCTTTTAGTATTTTATGGCATGCTAGATATTGACAGATTAACTATAATAGTCTTTGATTGTTGAAAAAAAATGTGTTTCTGGTTTTGCTACCATTCCAAAAAAGTTGAAACAATGTGATGCTTGTATTCTTGGAAAACATAGTAAGCAACTTTTTGATGAGTAAAACTTTAGAGCATGTAGAAAGTAAGAGTTCATACACTCTGACCTGTGTGGCCCCATGCTCATTCCTTCTGCAAATGGTAATATATATCTCGTGAATTTTGTTGATGATTACACTAGGATGTGTTCAGTCTATTTATTGAAACAAAACTATGAGGCATATGAAGCATTACAAAATTTTCATGTATGGATTGAAATATGAAGCAAAACCTCACATTCGCGCACTTCATACTGATAATTGAAAATAATACATTGTTAATGAATTTGAAAATTATTTTCGGCAACATGGGATCGATCGCGAATGGTGTGAAAGAAAGAATGAACATATCTCTCTTGAATATGGTATGCTATGTGCTATTTTTCAAGAATTCGAAATTGATGTTTTAGGGTGATGTAATTTTATGTGCACTTTATTTGAGGAGATGAAGTCTAACTCATGCTCTGGAAAACAAGACTCCACATGAGATGTGGTTTGGTCACATTCCTTGGTAAAGCATGTTAGGGTCTTCCGTTCTACATGTTATGCCTTGATACCAAGGAAACAATAAAACAAGCTTAGTGCATGAAGTTGGAAGTGTATTTTCATGGGGCACTCAAATACCACCAAGGCTTATCGTCTTTACGATGAGGTAAGTAAAAAGTTAATTATTTCTAGAGAAGTCATTTTTCTTGAAATGAATAAAAATGACGGGTTTATTGAGAGGCAACTTGATTGTCTGAAAAAATTTACCCATGTAAAGACCTTAAATGAATTTGATAATGAGATTCCATATCTTGAAGGGGGAATCCCTATCTTAGATCAATCTTTGGAATCTCTTCTTTCAAAACCATCTCCCCCTCATGAAGAAGTTCCTACCCCTTCATCAAAACAAGAGGTTTAATTGGATAAGGTGATTGAGAGGATTGGAAGATTGAATCTTGAAGAGCATGAAGCACCACCAGATGAACAACCTAGAACTTCACGGAAGCTTTGAAGTGGGTCACAAAGACACTTGGAAGTACCCATCTTAATGAAATCAAAAAGGCGAAAACGAGAAGTTCGACCATACAAAAAGATGGACGAGATGTAGATAATTCAAATTCAGGGAATGCTATGGATGTTTCGTATGATTGTGATTTGAATTTGTCTATTGACCTTGAACTAACTTCCTTTGACGAAGTTGTTGCTAGTGATGAGTGGAAAGAAACCATGCAAAATGAATATGATGCTCTCTGTTATCTCCTAAATAAATTTAGTCTTCAATAGGTCAGACTCATTAAATTTACTTTTTAAGTGATGAAGATTTCAGGGCACACTATGAAATATTTTTTTGTGTCTAACAAAGTTGGAACTCCTTGTACTCTGTTCTTTCATAAAAATCAAATTTTAGCTTTCGTTGGGTTAGACGAACTTCTTAACAGTTCATCAGCCACTGAAAAGCTCAGCTTTCGGCAGCTTAAAATAGGATCCCGAACTACCTTAACCACCGAAAGCTCATTGACCCTGTTTTCTAATAAAATGTTTGAAGATCAGCTTTCGGTGGCTTAGGCGAACATCTCAACGTTCATTAGCCATCGAAAAGCCCAGCTTTCGGCAGCTTAAAAACAGAAGCTAGGGTTTCCAAGCCATCGAAATTGGCGTTTTACTGCAAAAAGTCATCTTTTTAAAATAATGATTATGAGCGAATGGAGAATCATTTTGCAAAACGTTCGGAGGTTTTTGTTCCTAACATGCCAGAGAACAATAACCTCTCTTAGTTTTCCTACAGGTATTTATATTGGGAGAATCAAATCCATCTCTGAAGCCTAATTTTCGGATATTAGAATTTCCCTGTTTTACACATGTTTTTCAAATATAGATCTCGGGAAAATGAAAACGAATTTCAAAAAACTGAGAGAGGTTTTTGCTCAAAACGAACCAATCTACAAAAACCTCTTTCGGTTTATACACAGGTGTCATAGATTTGAAGGACCAAATCCATATCTAAGCCCCAGTTTTCAGCAGGTTGGCCAAATTTTTGGGCAACCAGGTGGCATTTTCGACCTCATCTATTAGTCCATGAAGATTTGCTGCAGATGTTGAAGAGTTCGAATTAAACCTAGGTCTCAGAGAATCAACCAGCTATTAAGGCAAGTATATGAACTAGAGGTCATAGAGAGAGAAATCAAAAGAACCAATGCAAGATTAACCAAAAGAAGTACTGAATTGCATGACTGTCTTCTAGAAATGAGAGGGATGTATACCCTGTTGCTAAAGAGAAAGCTGAGATTAATGAAGGACAACGCTAGGCTCTACAGGAAGATCAGGCTGTCAAGGTTGCAGATGAAGAGGGCAAACCCTAAATATCAAGCTCACCAAAAGGTGGAAACCCTAGCAGAAGTGGCAATAAGCATCTTTGGCCCAGAATCAGCCTGTGAGACTGCTACCAATCCAAGCCCTAGGCAGGCTGCGGAGACATCAAATGGACAGCACCAAAACCTCTAAAACAACAAGGCAAAGAAGGATGCAAACCCTAAAACACACCTTGCGCTAGAAACCCTAGTAGAGGCAGCTATTAGCCTTTAGGACCTAGAGGTAGCCCATGATGTTGTTGATATTTCAAACCCTATGCAGGTTGAAGAAGTGCCAGAAGGTCAGGAGTAAAGTTGTAATAGGTTGATTAAAAGATTAATTAAATTTTACAGAAACAGAGCTTTCGGTGGCTTAGGCGAACGCAACAGCTGTTCATTAGCCATCGAAAGCAGTGCTTTCATCAACTTACAGACCCAGAATTCTGTTAGCTTAACCACCGAAAGCACAAAAGGGTGCAGAAAGACATGCTTCCACACAGAACCAATTTTGATCAATCCAGACACCTCAGGGATGAGTTATGAAGTTGAAGATTAGTGAATTACACCAGTAGGTCGGTTTTGTTACAGCTTTTGAAGGTGCCAGCGAGGTGAAAAGGGTCACAAACCCTATCTACTTTTGACAAATCGTGACTTATCTGTCAGATAACAGTTCATAACTCTACTTCAGTGATCACTATAGTTATCAAAGAGTTCAAGGAGTGAACAAGTGTTAGAGTTAGATAGGTTAGCACTTAAATTAGGGTTTTTTGACATAATTTTGCAAAAAAGAGTTATTTTATTTATTTTTAGTAAATCAGATCCAATTTTTTAGGATCTGAAATAAAGTTTGTAAAGGCTATAAAGCCTAAGACCTATGTTGAAGCAAGGGTTCAACTTCGAAGACTTTTAGACCCTTATTGTTATCAAGCTTTTCATGTTATTCATCATTTAATATAAGCTCTTTTTCCATTATATGTTCAACTTCCATATCTTTTTTGTTCTGTACTTGTGCTTGAATGTCTGATTCAGGTTTATTCTTTTTATTTAATGCTAGATAGTTGTCATCCTATCTATGCGTTGATGAGTTGAATTGCAAGTATTCTTCCTTGTTATGATTAGCCATTCATATGTGATTGTTTTATGTATGAATATGCCAGCATAGTAAGTTCTCCATTTATTCACCTTATTATCAACCGTCTAAACATTGGTGGTTAGAAGCCTTATCTTTTGATTGAGTTTTATGCATGTCTTGGGAGAGTGAGGTCTTGTAGGTCATCTGACTTGATCCATTTAGAAAAACCATTAAAAACATTTAAGTTACCATGCATCATCGAGCTACAACCTAGATGAGTTTCTTGGAGTGGTAAAAAAATGGCGTCGTTGCTGGGGAGAGGAGATTGAATCTCAGCTTCCTTGGGACACGACACAGATCCAACTTTGATGATAGACAAAGCCTGGGCATTTACTTGGTTGTAATTTTCTATTTGGCAACTCCATTGAAGAACTGTGGCTCCGAGAAGGGCTCATACCAAGAGTTCTAAAAATACTTGAAGGGGACTCAAGATTTTGGATTCAAGTATTCGAAGGTAGATGACCTCAAACTCGTTGATTAGGTTGATTCAGACTTTGGTGTTGACAAAGAGAATGGGGTGTCTACTTCAGTCTACCTCGTGAGTCTTGGATCAACAACCATCTCCTGGAGATCACATAAACAATATGCTCCAGCATATTCAACAACATAGGCAAAATATGTGGTTGCAGCAAAAGCAACAAAGGAAATTGTGTGGCTCATGAAAGTAATTGATGATTTGCATGAGAAACATGGAATTCTACTCCTCTACTAATTGACAACACTTTTGTAATCAAGCTAGCCAAGAATCCTAGATTCCATGATCAAACTAAACGCAATCAATAAGAAGTACCATTTGGTTAGATATCATGTAGAGGCCAAGACAATTCATTTGAGACATTGTTCCACAAATGAGCAAATTGCAGACATCTTCACCAAAGCACTTGGAAGAGAAAAGTTGGAAAGTTTAGAAAGATGCTCAAACTCACGAACACTCCTTAATTCTAAGGGAGGAATGTTGAAAACTTAATTTATAGGGTTACTGTTTTTGTGAATATTGTATATATTTAGTTGTTAGTTATAAGTGTGAGGAGTCATGTACCTTGGCATTTGAAAGACCAAAGGTTACCTCACCCACTGTATAAATAAGCTATTCACCATAAAAAAAATTCAGTCACTTGAGTTATTCCATAACAGACACAAATCCGCTATCACCATGGTCCTTCCTTGAGTTAGGTCAAATATAATTTTCCATCCTTAACATGTCGCATAACATGTTGCTGGTGCCTCAACTTGGTTATTGGTCAATGTGCCCACTAAAAGCATGTCTTAATTTATGTTATTTGCCATGGTCAAATTCATTCCTCCCTCCTGTACGTACTGTTTTGAGAACAACTAGTTAATGTTGAGAACACAAAATGACCTTATTGCCTTTTTTCTCTTTTATAAAATGACGAAGACAATTGTGCGATCTTAACTTACAATCCTTAGAAAAGCTTCGGAAATCAGTTCTAAGTTCCCTTTTTAGTCCCACTAGATCCATAAGCTACATTTTCTCAATGTTGAAATTTATAAACTAATTGTTCAAAATATACAAGTTAGTCAAAGAATTAGATTTTGTTTCATTTATTCTATGCTGTCACCGCTAACACATAGCATTGACACTTGGAATATACTTGTAGGACAAACATAACTCCATTGCACAAACAATCTTGTTTGACTTGACTCCACCAAGTCTTTTAATTTGTAGGCTACATTGATCCAAGATCAAATAACATGCATGGTGCATAAGTTAGTCAATCTAGCCATCCGCATAAACATTTGTAAACCTACTCATGTAGGGATCCCCACAACTGGGGCTGCAGTCTGATTTGAATCGGATTCATATTTTACTTTTCAATCAAATTCAAATCCTCTTTTTACCAGTGTGCCATAATACTTAGCAATTGCAGCTTCACAATTGCATGTATTGTTTTTCTCATTTTTCATTTTGATACCTTGTCTATTTACAATAGTAGTGATTACATTTTAGATTCTCGTCTATTAAAAATGAGATGGGAGAGGATTTATTCTTGCATATGATAGAATGGGTGAAAATGATTTATTTACATTTTTTTTAAAATTTATTTGTTTGTTTAAAATATGTAAATATAGTTAGTTTGCTATTTTGAATTTCATAACCATTTTAATCACTTTCAGCAATTATTTTATATATTTCAAATTAAAAACAACAAACGTTATAAAATATAAATTGATGGATGATGTGAAACTTATATGTAGGATTGACATAATCATAAAAACAGGAATTAATTCATTTTTGTATGATGTGTACTCAATGATATTACTGACTTTTTTATTTTTGAAAAATGGAAGTGCTGTATGGAATGGTTATATATATGAATTGAGTAATGATCCTACAAATATTACTATTAATGATCATGACATTGATGATGATGCAAATATTACTATTAATGATCATGACATTGATGATGATGCAGATTTTTTTGTTAACGATGATGGTGGCTTCAATAATGATGTTGTTGATCTGTATTGACTTGCGAGGGATCTCGTGGGGGACAACTATGAACACGAACATTGACTTATTTGTAATACTAATTTTGTATTTTCTGTAAATAATTTTGTCTTTTTCATATATGTCATGTATTATTCTCTATTGAATGTGGTTTGTGTTTGGATGATAATTCATATTGTTATTACTCGATAGTGGCCGTCATTGTTTACTTTTTCTCTATTTTGTTATATATTTGTTTGGTATTTGAATTGCTAAGCTAATTATTATTATGATTTTATTCTAAATGCTTGAAGTATTAAAACTAACAAGACCTTAAAAATCAGTAAGATATATTAAATTGACATTATTAATTACTTTAAGAATATAAATATTAATTAATTTTTTAATAGATATTTATAATAAAAATATTAATTAACTTTTAATAGGTATCTATAATAAAAAATTTAATTAACTTTTAATAGATATCTATAATAAACAAATTTATGGGTAGCATGGTATTTGAAAACTTTTGATGTCCATATATAAAGAAATTGAGATCCTGAGATTGAGAAACAACACTTTTTGTTATTGTAGTAGTAGATTCAATGTATCTCTCTTGGAATTGAATTAGAAAAATTATAAGGTAAAAAAGTAGCCTTAAAATAAAAAATGTCTTATTAAAATCAACTTTATAGGAACCAATATGGTTTAAGATGATGATGTCAACCCTAAGGGTACATAATTTTGGAGGAAAAAGAAAATAACCATTTTTTTTCTTTTCTTTTGTATTTTAATTTTATCTCCTTGTAGGTTTACTTGAATTTTGAGTGTGAGCACTTGTTAGATGCACAATTAAGTTATTCATCCAATGCATATCCACTCGGCATACTTTTGATAGACCGCCCCAACACATTAATTTTCTCAATAAAAGGGCAAGTTTGGAAAAGTCCCTTTAGCATAGTATTCATGTTGAGAAAAATCCAAGGAAATGCTTGATCAATGCTTCCTTTAGGATAGTATCGCCAACATTTGTAAGCCAAGGAAAGTGTCATTTGACCCTTCTAACATAGAATTCCCATCGAGGATAAACCATAGGAAGGATCAATAATCTCTTATTCTTGTTGAGTATTCTTGTTAAGTGGAGACTCAAGAAAGGTATGGTGAACATTTCACTAGTATAATATTCTTGGCGAAGAACAACCCATGGAAGGGTTAGTTGATCCTTCTTCTAGGATAATACTCTCATCATTTGGAAACCATGAGAAGGTTCAAATATTCTCATCATTTGGCAACCATGAGAAGGTTTAATTGACCCATCTTCCAGCATAACATTCTGGTCTAACGGGGCCTTAGGAACTATTAACCAACCTTTCCTCTAGCATAGTATTCACATTGGGGGTTATCATGGGGAAAAGTTGACCAACCCATCCTCCATAACAATATTCTAGTTGAAGAGGGGATGAAGGAAGGGTCAATTGACCATTCATCATTTCACAACCATGAGAAGGTTCAATTGACCCTTCTAGCATAACTTTCTCAACTGAGGGGGCCCTAGGAATTGTTAACCTACATGTCCTCTAGCGTAGTATTCACATTGAGGATTATCCTAGGGAAAGGTTGACCAACGCCTCCTCCACAATAGTGTTCTAGTTGAAGAGGGGCTTGAGGAAGGGTCAATTTACCCTTTCTCCAACATAGTATTCACATTGAGGAAGAGTCATGGAAAGCTTTAGATCACCCTTGCAACAACATAGCATTCTCATCAAGTATGATCTTAGGGAAAGGATGATTGACCCTTCCTCAACCATAGATTTATCGTAGAGTGGTAGCTCAAGGAAGGGTCAATTGACCATTCCTTTAGCATGCCATTCTCATCAAATGGTGCCTTAGGAAAGGGTTGGATGACACTTACCGAATTATTGGTGTAATAATTAGTAATGATTCTTCCTACTCATCCTAGAATGGGCGTTATGGTGAAGAACAAGGAGAAAGCTGCTGAAAAAAATTGTCCAATAGTCACATATGGTCCCTCCATGGGTTCACATACCGATCCGACCTAATAGTGAACAATCCGCCAAGAACAACCAAAAGATTTTATGGTAAATCGAATGAAAACTTGAGTTACGAATATACTAACTTTTAATAGTTGGAACCAACAAAGATATAAAAATTAGTGCTATTGAGGTAACCATAAAATTCTCATAGAGAATTAGAATTTTATTTCTAAGGGGTTGATCAACCCTTATTTTAATATATAATTCTCATACAAGGGTAGCTTAGGGAAGGGTTGATCAACCCTTCCTCCATCATAGTATTCCCATTGAGGGTGATTTGTGGAAATCGTTTGTTGAATCTTCCTCCAAAATATAATTCTTATTGTCGGTGATCCCATATAAGGGTCTACTGACCTTTCCTCGAGCACGGCATTCTCATTAGAGAGGAACCCTTGAAAGGTTCAACAACTTTCTTTGAGCTAGTACTCTCATCATGGGGGGAACTCAGGTAAAGATCAATGAACCCTCTCTTGAGCGTAGTATTCTTGTTAAGAAGGAGCCCAAAGAATGAACATCCCACCCTTTCTCAAACATAGTATTCTAATCGAGGGTATCCCATTGAACAATTAACAAATCCTACTTGGACTATACTATTAAAGAGAAATGGATGTGTAGTAATAGGCCAAGCCAGTCAAGAAACAAACACATTGGTTAGAAGAATGGTAGGCATAAATGTTATTTTCTTACAACCATTATCCACTATTATTTCATTTGATGTATAATTTTAATTTGTTTTTTAATCTTCATATGAATTGGTTGTAGAATACTCCAAATGAATGTATGTATTTTTTTTAAAGTTTCGAGTGAGGGAAAATTAAATTATTAGATAAGGGAAAGTTAAAATATTAGATGACTCGAGTAAGGGAAAATTATAATATGATTTATGGAACAACTAATGGACAACATTTGAACTTTAAAAAAACAGTTCGTTAATATGCTCACCGAAGAACATAAATCAAGATGACATTGTTTAAAGTAAAACCAAATAATATGGCTCTAATTTGTTTAGACTATTACATGACATGGATGAAGAAGAATTGCATCTTAAGGCAAAGGAAATAATGGATGGATCTATTTGGTTGAATAGAACATTTGACCATAATTTTATGCAAAAAAATTTAGAACAATAGTGCAAGCAGGTCAAATATGAAAGAACAACTAGAAATATTATGTGTGATTCAAAATTTAGGATAATGAAATATATTCTTCTTGACAAGTCCCTAATAGAAATATGGTTGAAGTCTACAAAATTGCTCTAAATAATTTTGTCCAACTATGAACTATTTTGTGTTGGGAAGTAAGCAAAATCTTTATGGACGAAAAGGAAGGGAGAGGATGAGGAAGAGGAGGATAATTTGGTTGAAGTCTACAAAATTGCTTGACTTAATTTTGTCCAAGTATGAACTAATTTGTGTTGAGAAGTAAGCAAAACGTCTCTCGAAGAAGAGGAAGAGAGAGAATAAGGAAGATTTGGATAATTTGCCTAAGTCTACAACAAACATAGTGGACACATATACTAAGAAAAAAGATATATGTGACAATGGACTTCGAACAAAATGGCTCACATATTTTGTTGATATTGTTATACGTTGCCATTATGTAACACAATGATCGACATCCACTCTCCTCAACCTTCTTTCTATGAGCTTACTGTTGATATGATTAATTGTGTTTGTGTGGTTAAAACCCAATGTACTAGACTTGTTGTTTTTCCTTGGTTCAAATTCTAAAACTTGCACCTACCTTTTTGTAATTGATATCAATGTATCATATACTGTAAGTAAAGTATTCTCTCAATTTTCCAAGGTTTCAAACACAATTATTAAAAATACCCATTCTTTGGCATTTATAAAAAATATTCAAAGGATGCTAAGTCTTATATCTTGTGACATTACATTTCTATTTTTATATTAGTATTGTGTTTATTGGTTGGTTATGACCTTAATTGTAATTGTACCCTTTGTCTTGTATATATACCAAACGAACTTAGTTTTAGAGATAATTTCATCTTGTGTATTTGATGTAATTGTAAAATGATGTCTCTCTCAAATATGTCTTTTATTCATCTCTTTATTTTAGTCTCAAGCCATTGGATCACTCTTTCTTTCTATTTTCTTGATATTTTGGGAATTGGATCCATAACATTTGTTATCCTATCCATTTTTTCAGATAGAATTGTTTCCGAGTCTTGGGAGACATTATGAGGTAACAATGGTAAATTTTTTAGGTCTCAATTCACTATAAGTTTGGAGTTATAGTCTATTGAAGTTAGGATCTTTTACTAGAAAAACTAGTCTAAAAAAGGTGGTATGACAAACTATTATATATAAAGCTTGCAAGCGCCAATTTGAGTTCAATAGTTTGGTGGGATATAAGAATTATATTTGAAAAAATGGACATGTGGTTGGTTGTATTCATTCTCTTGAAAGGTCCAAAAGCAATTAGTTATGGGAAATTTACCATAACTTCGTAAAATATGCCATTAGAGAATACATATCAAACTATTACTAAACAATTTCATATTTGTAAGGTTTGAAACTTCATGGTTACCTTAGGTGGAAGGTTAATGAACAAGACATGCTCCAAATTGGGGTTTGAAAAAATATGTAACTAACAATTGGTATAACTTTTGATGGGAAAATATGTTTGGGTTGATTCAAAAGTTGTGATAAAGTTCAAACATAGAATATATATAGATAAATATTTTTGTAATCCTACATGGCAAAGGGTAGTGCAAAAAATTGTACAATCTTGGAGAGCTCAAATATGACTCAGGTAGAAAGTGAAGTTATGTATAATCAACTATCCAAACCATAGAGAACAAATGTAATGAACAAAATATTATGTTAAAAAAAAGGTGGGTTTGATATGGCCAAAAAACAAAATAAAAACTAAAATGGAAAAAGATGGAATAGAAGATGAAAAGATGGAACACAAGATGGAAAACAAGGCCTATAAAGATGATCTCAAAGAAGTGAAGTAGGTAACTTTGAATGAAATAAGACTCCTCTTTACCCCTAATTACCTTGCCTGAGAAGAAGATACAAGGAACGTGATGTTCACATCTTAGTCATATATTGGGAAAATTGAAAAATAGTTGGTGAACAAGAGGTTCAACCACTTTACCCCTAATTACCTTGCTCGAGAATAAGATACAAAGAACATGATGTTCACATCTTAGTCATATATTGGGAAAATCGAAAAATAGTTGGTGAACAAGAGGTTCGAGTCCTCAACACTTGATCGTTCATTACTCTATAATTCACATCATCATGGGTTCAACTTGGGACCAAGGAAATACATCATTCCCAAGATTCATCCGAGAAAATTTAATGAAAATGATCCATAACATGGATATTCTAGATGGAGCAATTCTTTGATCTACATCAAGTGTTGACTTTACAAAATGTAACCATGGCATCATTGCATTTATAAGATCAATTTGTTGGTATCCGTGGACTTGTGCCCATAAAAGGAAATTCTATTATATCCTTGTTTGTACTTACAACTTAACTAATCACACACTATGGGGATATTAATAGTAACACCTTCTTTATCCAATTGATCAATATCAAGCAAAGACGTCTAGTTATAAAGCACATACGAGGGGATAATTTGTTGGATCTCTATATGGGAATTTTAGAGGAGAGCATTCAACATGAAGTACGTCTATTTGAAGCTAAATCATTGGATAATGCTTTCGTTTGGTAATAAAAGTTGAAAGTAAAAATATGGCTACTAGGTGGGATACCACTAATACCTATAGAGAGGGAAATGTTTCCTAGTCCTAACCTCACTTAGGCTACATGGTTGGAACCTTAAAAATTGGAGGAAGTATGAGCAAAATGACAAATTTTCAATTGTGACAATTGAGTACAATAAGGGGCTTAATTTGAGTGAGAAAAATTATTCTACATAGATTGTGAAGAGGAATAAGATCAAGAACTTAAATAGTCTCAATATATGCACCTAGAAGATATTGCGCCAACCATATCTTGTCATGCATTGGATGGCATGGACACTTCTTAAACTCTCAAGATAGGACATATCAAAAAGAAAAAGGTAATAGTGTTGATTGATTCCAGTATTACCTATAATTTCATTAATTGCAAATTAACCAAACTTTTGGATTGTTGTGTATATCTAAGACTTGAGTCTTAAGTAGTGATTGCACATGGGGGTACAATAAATTGTTTAAGTTCAGAGTGCTAATATCACTATGGGGGAGTATTTATTGGATTGTCTAATGATTGCAATCCAAATGTGTGGTGTTAATGTTGTATTAGGGGTCTAATGGTTGCAATCATTGGGAACAACAACTCTTAATTTTCAAAAAAAATTCATGAGATTCTCCTTAGAAGGAAAGGAAATTGAACCTACAATTATCCTAAGAAAACCTTCAGAAGTGATAAGCTCTAACAACATGACAAAATTGCTAAAAAAAAGACACCATGGTGTAATTGCACAATTATGCTCACTAGATTTTCAAACATCTAGACCCTCCATTTTTGTGGATCTCCAAAAAGTTATTGACAATTGTTCTAAGGTATTTGGAGAGATGCGTAAAGATATTCCACATACTTGAGATCATGACCATGCTATTCAATTGCAACTGGGAAGTATACTAAGTAACATTAGATATTACAAGTGCCCATATGCACAAAAGAGTAAGATTGAGCATATGGTTCAAGAAATATTAGATGTTGACATCATTCAACTTAACCAAAGCTCTTTCTTTGCACTAGTGGTGATTGTTGAAATAATGTAACTTAGAAGAATATTCTACTTGTACTTTACATTATTATTATTCCTCCTTCGGGATATGTCATTGATGTAAAAGGTCATGTAAAAGTCACGAGGTAAACTCTCCATTGTAAGTCGGGTCAATAATACCCAGAAATGAATAATATAATTGTTATTGTGAGATTTCCTAGGTAGGTCAGCCCTGTTAGTTAGACATGTCAACCCAATTAGGTTAAATGTATGTTGGGAAGAATAATATAAATAGGGAGGCGCTCTCCCTCTTTTATACACACTCACTCACACTTGTATTATTCAAGAGAGAGAAATGAGGAACAAAAAAAGACTAGTGTCTAGGGTGTTTGGCTCTTATGCTTGGGGTTTGGTCTCTCTCTTTATGAGACCTTGGTCTTTGCTCATTGCATTCTAGTAATCTATATTGAGGAAGTTTTGCTAGTTTTTTCCCTTTAGGGTTTTCTAGGGTAAATTGTTGTGTACCTTGTGATTGTGTTTCTTTCAGTGATCCTCTTTGTTGTTATTGTGAAAATGTATTAAATACTTATCAAGTTAGGACTTAATTTATGGCATCATAGAAAACTTAACATGGTATCAAAGCTCGTCTGAAAAGAGCAACATTCATTAGGTAAATCTCTCTCTCCTTCAGACACGAAAATTAGGGTTTCCTATTAACGTGGAATTTTTGAGTGCAAGTGACATAGGGAAGTGCGTCCCTCCTAGGCGCATCTTTTGGCACCAAGATCGAAGTTTTTCAGTGGGAATATCCTTCAGAAATTCAAGCCCTAGTTTGGCTTGGAACAAAAGAACCATAAATCTTGAAACAAAACCAGAAAGTGCAACCCAAAATCTTGCATGTCCAATTTCAAGGGTTAGAATTTGGATTCTTCTGAAACTGATTGTACCAGCATACTCACCTTAGTCAAGTACACATTTTGGTAAGTACAGTTTTCATTTATGATCTCTGGGACAAGATGCCTCTAAGCACTAAGCTTGATGACAAGTTGGAAGGCATATAAAACTTATGTGCTTGGAAATGCAAAATATGACTCATTCTAAAAGAGAATGATCTTGCAAAGTTTATCAAAGTTGTTGTGTCGGAGCTCGAAGAAGATAAAGAAAAGGAAAAGTACAAGAAATACATGATTATAGCCAAGAGGATCATATCAGATTCTATGAAGGATCACTTGATTCCTCAAGTAACCTCCAAGGATACACCTAAGCAGATGATTGATGCCTTGTCGGGAATGTATGAAGGAAGAAACATCAACCGAAATATGAACTTGAGATCCCAACTCAAAAGTACAAATATGGGAAAGGGTGAATCTACCCACGAATACTTCACAAGGGTCTCTCAATTCAAAGAACAACTAGAAGAAATTGAAGACAAGATTCATGAAAATGAACTAGGAATGACCGCTCTCAATGGTCTTACTAAACCATGTGACTCCATCTAGACAATCTGTGCAAAGAAGGAAATCCTACGATTTGATGTCCTATGGGAAGAATGTGTTCAAGAGGAAGCTAGAGTAGGTAACCGAAAAGCACTACTTAGAAACGATGGTCATGCTCTATCTAGAAGAAGAAAAGGGAAACATGATTTCAAGAAGGAAACTCATAAGGCGTATTATCCTCCTAACAAGTTTCAAAAGATTAAGAAGGGAGATTACAAGTAGAAATATTTCTCCTCTTATTAGTGTTACCATTGTGATAAGATAGGACACATTGCCAAGAATTGTCCAACAAAGAAAGAAGAATATAAGAGGAAGAATAACAAAAGACATCATGCTCTCTTAGCCGTAAAAGAAGAAGAAGAAGAACCTCCCAAGAAGTTAGTGAAAGAAGAAATTAAAGAATATGTTCTCTAGAAGTATTTGTCATTGGGATAGAAGAAGGTGGAATGTAGAAATTGAATGGTCAGTCAGAAGCAACCTTGATTCATGATACCACAAGTCCATGTGAACTATCGCATAGAAGGCTTGCTCACATAAACTACAAAGCCCTACCACATGTGAACAAGGTAGTCACAGGTCTACTAGACCTAAATATTGACCATGAAGGAATATGTAAAGGATATGTGAAAGGAAATAACATAAAGAATCCATTTTCGAAGAGCGACGCCAATTCAGAAGGAATATTGGAACTTATACTCTCATATGTATGTAGTCCAATGCCCTGAACATCTTTAAGTGGTTGTGTATATTATGTAACATTCATTGATGATTACTCTCGTAAAACTTGGGTTTAATTTTTAAAATCAAAATAAGAAGTGTTTGGAAAGCTCAAGGAATTCAAAGCCTTGGTAGAGAATCTTTCAGAAAGAAAGATCAAGACACTTAGGTCAGATAATGGAGGATGATATACTTCAAATGAATTTGGAAACTTCTGCAAGGATCCCGGGATTAAGATGGAACTTACCACACCCTATAATCCACAACAGAATGGTGTTGCTAAAAGAAAGAACCGAACCGTTATGGAAGCAGTGAAGACTATGATCCATGATCAAGATCTTCCTATGCACTTATGGGATGAAACAACAACGACACCAATATATGTCCAAAACAAAATATCCCATAGTGCACTTGGGTTCAAAACCCCTGAAGAAATGTTCACAGGAAAGAAACTAGAGGTAAGTCACATCAGCATATTTGTTTGTCCAGTGTTTGTTCATTTACCAAAAGAGAAAAGGACCAAGCTGGATCCTTCTGGAAAGAAAGGAATATTTGTTGGATTCTATGAGGTCTCCGAGGCCTTCAGAATCTATATACTGGTTACCATCATATGGAAATTAACAGAGATGTAACATTTTATGAAGATACAACTCTCAAGAAATCGAGAAGGGATGTGGCCTGTGGATTCCGTCAAAAGGAAGGAATCGATTATGAAGAGACATTTGCTCTTCTAACAAGCTGTACTTCTATCAGAACCATCATGGCACTAGCAACTAAGACAAAATGGAAGTTACACCAGATGGTTGTGAAAAAAACCTTCGTAAATGGTGTTATTGAAGAAGAACTATACATAGAAAAGCCACAAGGTTTTGAAGTCGAAGACTGAAGGATGCATTTCTGTAAACTAAAGAAGGATCAGTATGGATTGAAGCAAGATCCAAGAGCTTGGTATGGAAAAATCGATAGTTTTTGACGAGCTTGGGCTTTACCAAAAGTAAGTGGGTGATTCCATGAAGATGGGTAACACTTTTTGGCCAAATTTGGCGATGAAAACCTGATTTTTTACTCATGTGCTAGATAGAAGCCCTCAAAACGCA
>LPNX010247191.1:3660-27994 GCA_001517045.1 Pseudotsuga menziesii
AGACATCAAAGGAGCAGAACCAGATTGCATTCGATCAAAGGAAGGTTTAAAACTCAAGCTCTGATACCAATGTAAACATTTATGGATCTGAAAACTTCAAATGATCAACATTAAATAAGCAGCGGAATAGATACAGCAAATTCGTAATACCTTGCTCCATTGACAGCCTGAGTGGGATTCCAGACTCCTCTGTCACTGCTGCTCCTTTCCAGCGACGTATTGAAGAAACCTAACACAGAACGGAAAGCGGTTTCTCTCTCTTTACCCTGGACCAATGCGTTCCTTCAGCTTGTATGATGGGTATTCTGAAAGAATCATTTATAGGCAGAGAGAGGACCGGTTTCCCCAAAGGCCTTCATTCTCCACCTGTCCATCAGAGTAGGAGAAAAGAAACGGCTGCCAAGAACCCGTCTCTTCATATGGACAACGTAAGAGTGATTTTTCTAAATATAGTCTTACACACCAATGTTTCAAGACTTGGCAACTGCTCCAAATGTGTACATCCACGAGCTCTTATTGTTCGAAGCTTCGGGTGATGGGCCAACCCCCTTATGCTCCTCAGCATCAGACAATAAGACGTATGAAGCTCCTCCAAGGACACCAATGTTTCAAGACTTGGCAACTGCTCCAAACTGTGACAATCCTTAAGGTTCAACACTCGTAGTTTTGAAAGAGGACTTGCCCATTCTATTTTCCTCAATTCATCACACCAAGTCAATTTTAGCGTTGTGAGTGCATCCGGCAGTGGTCCAACCTCCACCAGTTGATGGCATTGACTGATTTGGAGATGTTGAAAGTTGGGGCAATTAATACTTTCTCTTTCTCCTTCAACCATCTTAAATGACACCTCACGTAACCTCCAACATTTCATTATTCTTAACTCGGTCAGCTGATTCAACTGTCCAAGGGAATCCGGCAAAGATTCCAATCTTCGGTAGCACTCCAAGTTCAAAGACTTCAAGTTCTTTAGCTCTCCAATGTCACTTGGCAATTCTGCTAACTTATCTAATTGCCGTAGATGAAGCTCCTCCAAGGACACCAATGTTTCAAGACTTGGCAACTGCTCCAATCTATCACAAAACTGGAGCTTCAACACTCGTAGTTTTGAAAGAGGACTTGCCGATTCTATTTTCCTCAATTCCCCACAATCACTCAATTCCAGTGTTGTGAGAGCATCCGGCAGTGTTCCAACCTCCACCAGTTGATCACAGCTAGAGATGTCGAGATGTTGAAGGTTGGGGCAAATAATACTTTCTCTTTCTCCTTCAACCATCTTAAATGGCACCTCACGTAACCTCCCACACCAAGATATTGTTAACGCGGTCAGCTGATTCAATCGTCCAAGGGAATCCGGCAGAGATGATATTAGTGTTCCAAACGGTCAATTCGCGAGTTTCCATTATTATAAATATATGCAAAAGTGCCTACAAAAACGTTCACATATTTAACTTATCTGAAGATATTGATTGCTGTCTTTATACAAATTCCTCTGATGTCTGCCCTCACATAGATAGGATAATATATATAGGAATAGGAAGCTCTTAAAAAAAAGAAAAAACTTGGAAATCAAATGAGACCGTGTAGTGCCATATATTATCATAGAAAATAAACATAGTCAACAAATATCTATTTACCTGCGATTCTTGCCACAATGTTTTCAAGTCCCGCCCGCTCAGTTCTAAAACCCGTAACTTCTTCATTGGAATCCAAGAAGGCGGGGAAGAGTCTTGAATCGAGTGCCAGCGAAACCATATGAGATTAGGTGACTGCAGCGCATATTGAATTCTTTCCAATGGATCCATTTCTTTGAAAAGTTCAAAGGGATTCAATAATATCAAAATATAACTTTAAAAACAAACTATATCTTTTAAGTTTAAAAATATATATGTTAATTTAAACCTTTAAGCTAGTATTAATTTTTCATTGTAATAATTTGCACCATTATTTAAATTTGAAATATTATATATGTTACATATGTTTTAATGTAATAGAGTTTAATAGATAAATATGAGTTTATGGCCTCATTGTATGTATATTTCAATATTAATTAATTAATAATTATACCTCACCACGTTAATGTATATGTATATATTTTTTTATTGTTGATTGAGTAATATGTGTTATTTGAAAGTTTATTTAACATTCTATATAGAACAATTTTTACAAATTTGTTTAAAATTATTATAGTGTTTGGCTATCCAAATTTTGTTTTGATATATATATAAAGTTAAATGCACGGAGAGTAGCCAATTGCTTTACAACCTTGTATAGGGAAGATGCCTTCCTAACATGATATAAAAAAATAAAATAAAAAAATCATGTTCGGCTAAACTAAAAACTAAAAAGTCATGTCCTAAACTAAAAAGCCATGTCTTCATTCAAGATATTTATATTATATTATCGTTGCACAATCAAAAAATATATTCAATCAACAAAATAATTTCAATTTGTTCAAGAAATTAGGTCCCTCTAAGTAAGATGGATCTATGCTGGTTTAATTGAAATTATATTGCACCACGAATGGACAAGGATATTATCCACATTGATTCTATGGTTCAAAATTTTAAATAATCAACTATAAAAAAATAATATAAAAAATAAGTGGTAGCTTATGAAGGAGTAGTCTATTTATTCTTTTTTTTGGATTTAACGATGAATTTTGGTCAGAATCTGGTAAATGTTTTTGGTAAAATACAAATTTGGAAGTGTTTAAATTTTATTTTTGAATTCATAAATAGATTCAGCACCCTCGAATACCTCCATGACGCTGAAATTATCCAATTTCTGTGGCTAATATATGTGATTCTAAGTTGAAAATGTAGAATATTTAGACTACATTGCTTATGAATGGATAAATGGTAGTTGATGTATCGATAACTCGTAGGTGACAAATGCAAAAATAACACTTAAAGGTTCCCCGGATGTGACCAAAATTGCTTCAATGAAAACTACTTATTTTCTTTTGCTTAGAGGTGTCGACAACTATGGCCAAGAAGCATCAACCAACAACCCAACCTACCCCTTATTTTCTTCATGTTTATAAGCAGAGGCTATGAACAAGAAGCAACAATCAACATGACTAGATGTAAACCCCTTCTTTTGCTTCACATTTGTAAGTATTAAATGTTCCTTTCAAATTAAATAATGGTTATTGGCCCTGGGGAAAGTTAGGCAGAATTTAGTTGGAATTCTGCCAAAGTATGTAAAGAGTTCAGTCGTAGGAAGAAGAAGCTACGACAAAAGAAGCTGCAAAAGAAAGAGTAGGGTAGAAGAAGCAGATAAGAAAAGAAGAGCGTCAGAGGAAAAACGAAAGCAGACAAGGAAGAAAGAGCTAAGGCAAGGAGTAGCGACAGAAGAAGAGTTCGTAACAGAACAAAAGTTGCAACAAAAGGAAAATATTGGACAAGATGAGTTGCGATGGAAGAAACCATGTCAAAAGGCGTGTAGCGGCGGAACGACTAGAAATTGACAGTTTGAAAAGATTATGGGTACGAGGTCGGCTAGAGCCGGTGGAAGTCACACGTATGAAAGCATCTTTGTAATTCGGGTTGTTAGTGCATGCTGACATGTGTCCATTAGAGGAAATTTGAGCTCTAAAATGGGCCTCCTAAGGAAAATAATAAAATAATAGTTAAAATAATAAATAATATTTATTAATTTTGGAGGAAGAAAGAAAAAACTACATTTTTGTTTGTATTTTCAACATATCTCCCCATGTTCTTACTCAAATTTCAAATGGGGGTGCTCGTTGGATGTGAAATAAATTCCACATCCAATGAATACCCACATGGCATACTTTTCACGGACCCCGCTACCCCAAAAATAAGAAACACCTGAAAAATATGATGATGGCATCATCATCACGTTTTTTCAAGTATTTCTTGTTTTTGGGGTAGCGAGGTCCATTAAAAGTATGCAGTGTGGGTACTTGTTGGATGTGGAATTAAATTCCGCATCCAATGAGCCCCCCCACCCCTCATCATATTTTTCAGGTGTTTCTTGTTTTTGGGGTAGTGAGGTCCGTTAAAAGTATGCAGTGTGGGTACTTGTTGGATGTGGAATTAAATTCCGCATCCAACAAGACCCCCCACCCGTTTGAAATTTGAATAAGAACACAGAGAGATATGTTGAAAATACGAACAAAAAAGTAGTTTTTTTATGACAAATATGTCTAGTCAACCATTATGGTTGACTCATTTTATTGAAATTCTATTGGTTCTTGAATTCCAACTCACAAGAATTTATTGTTGGATCGTTTTCTTATAAGGCCCATTTTAGACCCCAAATTTCCTCTAATGACTAGAATAGGAATGACAACATGTTGGATAACTAAATGAAGTTGGATGAGAGTGACATGTAAGAGTCTATAAGAAGGAAGAACCCAGGTTGTGTGTGGGTTGGACTGGGTTAGCTTCTGTTGCTTTTGGTTGTTCCTTACGTCATTATATTTAGTCATTTAGTTGTTTCAATGAAGAGTCGAAGAGATCTGCAGCTGAGTGTGTAGAGGTGTAGAAGAAGTTGAGTTGATCCATGTTATGTGCGGATGAATTGTAGAGTTGAAGAGTCTAGAGTTGTAGAGTTATAGAATAAGTTGATTCGATCCAAGCTATGTGTGGATCAACAGTAGAATCAAGTAGGAGAAGATTGAGCGATGGAAGACTAAAGAGCATGAGAGGAGATAGAAATCTATATAGACAAGAGAAGAAAATATAGAACACAGCATGCAACTAAGTGCACATACCAAAGCTGCCATATATTTCTCATGCTAGATGAAGAGTTCCTTTGTGGTTTTTCCCGGATGGGTTTCCACGTTAGATACTGTGTCAAATGTGTAAATGATAAATGTGTTTATGTAGAATGAATAGGTGTGAATGTATATGATGAATGTTCTTAAGTTCCGGGAATGTATATTGTGATCAAGTATTTATGTATTTTCTTATGAATGAGTTTTCTGATGCACGAGTCGCACTATTGATAGATAACATGTGTATTAAGCATACATTGTTGTTATAATCAATGTGATGGATAGGTTAAGTAGTTTCTTATCTACGTACAGTAATATTAAGAAATACACCCACCGGCTTCGATCGAGCAAGTTGGTAAGGTGTCAAAGGAGAATAAACCCACACCTAAATGAAAAAACTTGGTTATGGAAATTATCCATAAGAGATATATTGGGTGAGACTACATCTGCGTCAAAGGTGTTGCCGACTGAGATTTTCTTTGTCGGGCCGACATCTTGGGCTTTGTTGTGTGCAACGGAAGGTTCAAACCTGGGTCAAAGAGAGACAGAACACCAACAAATGCTCTTGTTGTCGAGACCTGAATCATTTTGGTGAGGGATATGTTGTGGCATTCGACGAAGCCTGCAATCCAAGACTCGGTGGATTTTAAAGCAATAGAGTTTGCACAAGAAGAAAGTATAGGTTCTCGGTTGAATTCGACAGATTGGTTGGGCCGATACCTTTATACAAATTTTCATGAGAATTTCTTTTCCGAGTTTCCTATTGTGTTGCATGAGTGGTTGTCGAAGTTAGAAACCCAAAAAAAAAAATTTCAAGGAGGAGAACCAACGGATTGGAATCCTCAGCTAATTCGGCGGCTGAAAAGGTGTTATCAACTATGTGTCAAGGGTTGTTGATTTTTGGGTGGACAATATTTTGCAAGGTTATATTACTGACTTTTTTGTCGACATGATAACCTCATATAATGAGGTAGAAAGAAAATTTTTCCTAGGACACCAAGAAAGATACTTGTCATCTTTAAAAACTTGGATAAAGATGCTCATATGCAAAAAAGGAATCCTAATAATTTGACAGTTAGAAGAACTGTGCGCAGAGATTTGGATATGTCCCAGACGAAGTGCGTGAAAAATGGAACAAACTAAGCTAAGATGTTCTGTGGTGATAATGGAACTGAACTAGAGGTTGGATATTTGAGAAGTGGAAGAATATTTTGATCAAGAAAGAGAAGAAAGACTGTGACAGGAAGAGGAAGTTGCAGTATGAGCAGAGGAGAAGACTATGAGCTCAGATCACACTTTGATGAAGGTTCTTGCGACAAAGAAGAGGAATATCAGTCAATATCCGAAGAGGAAAAAGAAACAGAAGCTCCAGATCCAAATCACTAGTACGATACCCCTACAATCCTGTGCATATCACCGGAGGTAAGATCTAGAAACTCATCTGCAAGTGGTTTTGTAAATACAAGTAATACTAACGTTGTGAATAGTGGATAAGGGATTCTGGTTAGTCAAACTTTTTCCCCAAGCATAGGAGCAGTTAATACAATGGATGGGATATTTAATGGAAATGGGTTAGAAGATCTAGAGAAACATTGGTTTCTCTGTAAAGTCGTATGGACCATGTGACAGGTTGAAGATGGGGCGATAAAGAAACCGCAACTGATCACAACCTTGAGGGTTCATGCGCTAGACAAGTACATGCCATTTTTTGTAGTTCCAGTGGGATTTGCGTAGAAAACACTCTACCAAATTCGAGTCGAAATGATAAACGAATTCAACAAGTAGAAATTTGAGTCACAGTGCATCACATAAATTAAATAAATCAAGCAGTTACCTATAGAGTTTGTCTGGGATTTCGACTAGAGATTTAAGACATTAATGACCAAATTAATCTTTTAGATGTCACATGTACATTATAGTGAATGGTTCATTGCCACATTGTTGCTGCACATCTGAATCCCATTAATGCAATAGAAAATACTATCGCAGACTGAAGCTTTGGAGACAAACATGAAGTTAGAATCCTCAACGATTGGAGAAACCAGTGTAGGAATGATGCTGATTCAGTTGCACCTAGCTAACCTTACACTGCAAATCTAGAAAATTAAGAAATGGAAAGGGATCCAAGAAGACCTATGGTGTACAAGATGTAGAATAGAAGGGAGCCATAAAGATAATTATTCGATCCTCATGAATTGTGTCGCAGTAGGAGCGTCGAACCCAATAAGTACCCAAGGGATGCCTTGGTGTAGAATATGTTAGACTCGAGGCCATCGGTTGGAAGAGTGCTTGTACCTATAGAATATTGTAAGTACATTGACTATTCTGTATTGTTAATTTTGTAAATCTGTAGGACATCACGAGAAGGATTGTAAAGCATTTCAGCTGCTGTAAGTGAAGACGGTGGATACCTACTTAATGAAGAATGGAGAGCATACATAAGATGAATGAGAAAAAGCTCAATACCCACCTGGTCAATATTCACCAGCCCAATATCAACAACTATAGTATCCTCAGCCATAATATCAACAAAATCAGTATCTACCACAACAACACTACCCTTAACCAAAAGGGGGTGGAAACCTTTGGGTCCGAGGATGACAACAACAAGGAGGAGGAGGATTTTGTCAAGGAAGAGGAAAATTCATATGTTATAATTGTGGACAACCAGGACACATTTCTTGAGATTGTGTGAGCCCTGCAAAGGCATGCTCATTTTGTAAAGAATTCGACCATACTGTCAAACAATGTCCACAATTGATTGAGAAGTGGCAGGATCGAACAATGGGAAATCCCAATCCTATGTAGAATCCCAACTAGAATCCTAACCAGAATATCTAGAAGATTTATGCCCAAGCCAAGGGAAGGAAACATCATTGGCATAACAAGAGGAGGTGCTACGACAGGAGCAGACCAATATGCGCGACATGGATAAACACAGGTATGACTAGCAACACAAAAGAAAGTACCATTTGACGTCCAAAAAGAGAAGGAAGTATTCTTGGATGTGTGACCAAAATTTGTCAACAAGAATCAAGCGTCGACGTCTAGAGGACTAATAGTGAAAATGCCTAAGATATTTGACCAGTTATTACAGAAGCAACTGAGGGTAAAGGTTAGTAAACTTAAATAATTTTTCAAAAATTTCTTATCGCTAATCTACGATAAAGATGATTTCATAGAATTGATAGCACTGATAGAAGGAACTCAAGAAGAGTTGCGACTCGACAGAAGAGTTTACCATGTGGGAAAATTGTCAAATATTGGTCATGAGATGAGAATGACTACACAAATAGGTGATTATGATATGGATTATATCATTTTTGACCTAGGCTCTAACGTCAATATTTTGATAAGACAGACATGGGAAAGCATGGAAAAACTGCGACTAGATTGGTCTCCCATTCATCTCAGGATAGAAAATAAGTTGAAGGTCCTACATATTGGTTAAATGACTTAGGTGCATGTCGAGGTAGAAGGCCTGAGAATATATGTGGATTTCGAAGTGATCAACATTGTCGATGATACAAACCCATATCCTGCACTTTTTGGAATCGACTGGGAAATAGACAATCAAACCATCATAAATATCAAATGAAGAATATTGTCATTTGAATATTCATAGATAATGGTGGTCGTGCCAATTGATCTGCTGAAAAGACATAGATATGTCGAACAAGTACACAGTGAAGGACAAGGTGATTACTTGGATCATATATATAACATCATGTATTCAAGAGACAACTATATAAATCCAAAAATTGATGGAAAGTTGAGTTGGAAGAGTTTTAGCTCCTGGACATATGATTTGGGTGAAGCATTAGAAAATTGGAAGAATCAGATGCATGAAGTATCTATGAGAAGATGCACAAGAATTACACAATATGTGTGTCAAGTAGGAGTTGAGGGAAGTGAGCTACCTACATATTAAGGATTAACTAACCTTGCGTCTTTTCTTGTAGAATTTTAAGCAAAAGTTACTGAATCGCAACGATTGTCTGCCTTGGACTTTGTGCTAAAAGCTACACATGCCAAATGGTGGGGTACACATAAATAATCTATCTTCGAATGGTTGCAATTTAGAATATTTATAGAGATCATATTTGGAGAAGAGATCAATTATAATGTTCCAGATATACAGGACTAATAGATCTTGTCCAACATATTGAGTATTGTCGTCCAACATGGCAGGAACATCTACGACAAGAATGGGTTCATAATTTTGTATATACATTGGATATAATACCAAGGAATTGGTATACATCAGTGGAATTGTGACAAGGAACTCTTGAATGGGAGGAGTTACCCTCTAACTTCGCATATACATTTGAGTTTGCAGATGACCATCCTTTGATTGATCTTGCATTGCGAGTGATGAAAACGAAGATATTTGAAGAAATCCTTGTCGCATCGACAAACTTCCACCAATGCAGTGCGGCAATCCACCATTAGATGGAATGTTACAATGTGATGAGAGAACCAAATGATGATGAACTACTCAACGTAAACATACCAGAGTTGGAAGGTATGGGCATAGTGGAGGGACTTAGTATTTCTAGTGACCAATTCTTGATCCCACTCAAAACTAAGAAAGTTAATATTGGCTCAACAGAATATCCAAAGTTTGCTAATATTGAGGATTATTGGGATGATGAGACTATAGGAAAGATCACTGATTTATTGCATGAGTTTCAGGATCTGATCCCTACCAAATTTTTCAGAGAGGAAGGGGATAGTTGGAGATCTAGGAGAATTGAAAATACCTTTGAGGCCCGACGCAAAAATGGCCAAGCAGGGACTGTACATATTGAATATGTGATATAAAGAAAAGGTCAAGGATGAGTTGGAATGAATGCTATATGCAGGTATTATAGATCACATCGAAGAATCAGAATGGATCAACCCAATAGTAGTACACGACAAAAAGGCTATGGGTGACGTAAGAATTTGTTTCGACCTGAGAAAATTGAATGATTCTTGCTTGCATGACTCATTTTTCAATCCATTTAAAGATGAAGTACTAGAGAGTGTTGGAGGTCAATAAATGTACTTATTCACTAATGGGTTTTCTAAGTTACCATAATATCATAATCGTGAAGGAAGACCGACACAAGACTGCATTTGTGATAGAGTGGAGATGTTTTTTCAGTATACGGTAATACCCTTTGGACTTAAGAATGCTCCTATAATTTTTTAAAGAATATTAGTTGTTTATTTTAAATATTTCATTAACAAAATTCTTGAAGTCTACTTCGATGATTGGAAGGTACTTGGGTTCATAAAATACCATATTGAGAGCCTTAGGATGATGTTGGAATGTTGTCTCAAGTATTAAATTTCTTTAAACTTGAAGAAATGTATCTTTTGCACCACGTTTGGAATTATGTTGGACCACGTGGTCTGTCGTGATGGAATTTTGGTCAACCTAGATAAAATTGCAATCATTCTTGACCTACCACCACCTAATACAATCAATAAGTTGAGAGAAACACTGGGACACACTGGATACTACAGAAAATTTATCAAAGGATATGCGGAGGTGACTTCTCCAATGGAAAAGTTGTTGAAGAAAGATGCCAAGTTTGATTGGACGGAGATCTGCCAAGAGAGTCTGGACACATTGAAGAACAAGATGGCTACAATTCCCATACTTGTATTTCCATACTAGGAAAAAGAGTTCCATGTACATGTCAATGAGTCCTCTTTAGTGCTTGGCATGGTACTAACGCATCCTGGGGAAGGGTCGATCAACTATCCTATTGTCTTCACTAGCAGGAATTTGTCAATTACAGAGAAGAATTATACCACAACAAACAAAAACGTTTTAGAGATGGTATACGCTCTACAAAAATTGAGACATTACTTATTGTTGGGACATTTTAAAATGTACATAGACCATTCCGCATTAAAGTACCTAGTCAATAAGCCAATGTTGGGGGGAATATCTATAGGTGGCTTCTCCTCTTTCAAGAATTTGATTTTGAAGTAATTATGAACCCGGTCGATTGAACTTGGGACCAGACCATATTTCAAGGATAGAAAGTGGCGAAGAGCTTAGTAATCTAGATGATAATATCCCTTATGCGCAATTGTTTGCGATAACCATGTTTGATGATCAATATAGATATATCATACAATTTTTTAGTAGAGGTTATGCGCCAACTAAATTCACCATTGCACAGAAGAAACAATTGGTTGTGTGAGGTGCAGATTTCTACTTGATCTCTGGACAATTGTATAAGATGGGTCCTGATGAGATTCTTTGTTGTTGCATCTTAGAACATGATCAACCATTGATATTAAATGAAGCACATGTTGGTGTCGCGGGAGGCCATTAAACTGGAAAATATATGGTGCACAATATTTTACAAGCAGGATTGTGGTGTCCCACCATGCATGTAGATGCCTGAGATTATTGTCGCAGCTATGATATCTGCGAAAGAATTGTAAAGTCCTCATGACTGAATCAATTTCCATTGGTACCTTAGTTAACATTACACGCATTTGATAAATGGGATGTTGATATTGTGGGACCTATCAGTCCGATAGGGAAGGACATAAGTGCATGCTACATTATTAATGTGACCGACTGCCTAACAAGATGGGATGAAGCAGCACCAGTAAAATATTGTACTGTTGCGACTACTGCAAATTTTTCATTTGAAAATTTCATGACAAGATTTGGTTGCCCAAATATTTTAATAAGTGATCAAGGTATGCACTTTGTTAACCAGTTGATTGAAGAACTATCAGAGGAATTCCATATTCAGCATAGAAAGACAAATCCATATCATGCTCAAGTGAATGGTGTTGTCGAAACATTTAATAAGATTCTGGAAACTGCGTTGACAAAGATTTGTAATGTCCAAAGAGATGACTGGGATCAAAAAAAATTTGCAGTGTTGTAACGGTAAAAAACCGTTTTACTGTAAATTCTCGAACTTATATCCGTATCCAGATGTTCTCAATGATTACTCAGTTGAATAATCAACCAATGGAAAATAATTCCATATTGAAAATAGAAAATAAATATTAAAGATGAATGATGATGAAATATTATAAAGTGAGTGCCATATATATATTAATCGTAAAGGCACTTTGGATACTATCCATAAAAGGATGCATCATTTTAGAATAGTTTACTAATAACTATTTATTAATTATTAATATCAATATATATTAATATTAATAATTAATATTGATATTTAATAGTTATTATTAATTATATAATAGCTATTTAGTGATTATTTATTATATATATATTTTTTCATTACATTGCTTCTCCCTTAGAATTGCTTTGTCCTCAAAGCACAATTATGGAACACTTTATCCCTTGTTCTAGCTTGTAACACTTTCTCATGACATTGTGTGTTGGTAGTTGCAACATTTGACAAAATAAGACGATACCTTCTTTTAAACATTGTGTGAAAATGTTGCATCATTTGTGAAGTCGTCCATCCGAGATATACCCTTAACGAAATTATTTGCAGATCGATTGTCAAGAGTTGTCGATTTTTTCTTTGCTCTTTGTAGGAATAATACTGGTAATTTTCCTTTTGATTTTTTCATCTATCATAATGACTTTTGTGATTTGGATGGCGATAAGGAACTCGAATCACCTGTGAAGTGTTTATTGGAACTTCAGCTTTTGGTGCTTCTAATGATTTTTTTAATTGTCTTTCGGAACCATTTTCTGTTGATGCTTGTAGCGATGTGACAATAATATTGTTCTTTTGAACCTTGACGAGATTTGCATTGCTTCCCTTTTTTAATGTTTGAATTTGAGCCTTTGATGACTTCTTTATTGCGTTATTCATCGTTTCTTTGTCGACACTTAATCTCTTGCAATCTAGCTTTTGTTGTAAAGATTTATTCTCCTTCTTTAGCTTCCTAACTTGTATAAGCATGTCCAGATTAACTTTCTTTAAGTGTAAGATTTCTTCTTTATAGTTTGAGTTGACGACATCATATTGATTTCCTTGATTTTTGGGTTCTCTTTCTTTTAAGTTTTTTATTTTCTCTAACAATTCCTGATTAACCCTTTTTAAGGAAGAGCTTTATTCATCTTTGCATGATAATTCTTTTTTAAGATCTTGATTCTCCTCTTCAAACTATTGATTGCATTGAAACTTATCATTTTACTTCTTGATTTGTAGAAGTAATTTTTGGTTATGATCTCTTAGATGAGAGATCTCTTCTTATTTACCTACAATAACCTTGTTGAAATCGTTATGTATTGTCTGTATTGATTTATCATTTCCCTACAACAACGTCTTTGATATTTCTTTGAAATCTTCAGATGATGCGCCCTCTTATTTTTTCTTCATGTTAATGTCCGACAATGTGATTTTTTTTTTGTAGGGGAATGTCAAAAACAATTTTTCAGCATTTAAGATAAAGTCCCCAATGTTTTTAGCCACGATAATCCCAAAACCAAGTCATCGTTACTAATCCACAAGGATTTAACTATAAATTGTGACACACCAATATAATCTCCAATGTTCCATTGTAAATCGCTTATTACATGTTCTTTGTTATTCGAAAAGTCTAACATTTCACTTATATTTGTCCTCGGAATCGCTAACTCATTAGAAAATTCATCACTAATATAATTATTACATTCGTCAAGAGCAATAGAAATAGTAATGGATTTCCCTCTAATAGTTCCTTTTATTTGAAGTAACACTAAAACATAAGTTTTTAAATTGCTTGGAAATATTCCTTGTTTTTCTCTATAAGACTCCATTTTCTTTTGTTTGTGTCAAAATTTTATTTATTTATTTTGGACTTTACTTCTTTATATGCTTTAAAATTTTCACCTTCCAAATTCTAGTCCTTAATTTATTTATTTTCCAATAGTTTTGTAAAATGACAATAGATTGGATGGTTGGGAGGAATGAGTGTTACCTTCCCCACCTAAGTTCAAATCTCACTTGCTTCTTAGTAGAAATTATTATGCACTTTTTTTTTTTTTCCTTAAGTTTTGTAAAATGTGAGTAGATTGGGTGGTTGGGAGGAATGGGTGTTACATTCCCCACCTAAGTTCAAATCTCACTTGCTCTTTACTAGTAATTATTATGCACTTTTATATTTGTTGGAGGGACTAGTCAAATAGCCGACTAATTGGAGATTAGGTCGGTCGCGTAAGGTCATGTCAGTTGACCGAACTGACAGGTAGTTATATGTAACTGTTTGTAAATCATATATATTAGGCTGTTGAGCCAGATGAGAACTCGGTTCAGGTCAGTGTATGTATGGACCCTCATGATATAATATAATATGTTATTCTATATCTATGTTCTTGTCTCTTGTGTATGTTATGTCTTTATGATTCAATGTGTATTATTGGTAACCCTTTGTGATCTGTGGGATTACAACATTGGTTCACTTACTTTACCCGAAACATGAAGGAGCACCCCCCTGCCAAACACAGCTTTGGAAAATTCAGAACAGTCAGACCTGCAGACAAATCAGTGCAGTTGGACATTGACAGGAGAAGTCGACTCGAACCGACTAATTTTTGGAGAAGAAATGAAAAACAAAACAACCAATAGGAATGAAATTTTAGTCGACAATAGCTCTACACAACGAGACAAGCAAAACACCCCACTACCCCCACCACCGCCACCCCCACCACCGCCACCTCCTAGAGGAGATGGCGACAAAAATTCTGACATGGGTCATGGATCATCACATATCCCTCTATACAAAGGTGACAAAGATCCTAGATGGCATTGGTTCATCTGTGAGTCAACATGGGAGGCAAATCAGGTTACAGATAAAGATCAACATATGGCACAGTTCACTGGTGCCTTGAGGAAAAGAGCACTAACGTGGTACATGACCTATATCAAGAGAACTCCCTAAGCATATAAAGCAGAAATTAAAGCACAATTCTTGTCTTTCTCTAAAAATCCAGACACAAAACATTTGGCAGCGAAAAAGTTGAAAACAACATCTCAAAAGCCAGTAGAGTCTGTCCGAGAATATGACAAATGATGGAAAGACCTCCTCAGCCAACTGGATTATGTAATTGATGAACAACTATTAATTCAATGGTTCCTTGCAGGTCTATCACAGAAAATTTGAGGCACATAAGCTTGGAGACGTTTAAAGCGTATGAAGATGCACTTACCAAAGCTCTACATGTGGAGATGGATGAAGATTTCCCAGCATATCCCATAGATACTAGACTGGAAGAATAGTTAGAAATCATGCAGAAATCATTGAAAGAGATGAACCTAAAGAATTAGGATGTCTGGTGCACAAAATGCTCAACGGTCGGACACGCTAAAGATAACTATCAATAAGACAGAAGTCGACAGGACGTTCGATTTGTTCAGATAAAGTGCTTCTGCGACATCTACCAAGAACATGGAGAACACACAATGAAAGATTGCTCGTATAAGATCAAAAATAGCAAAGCATCTTGGTGTGCAATCTGTGAAGTAAAAAGTCACACAACAACCGACTACCACTTAAACTTAAAGAACTGACACAACTACCAAGCAGTCTACCAGACAAACGCAATTACGTAGAACAACGATAACAACCAGCGAAGCAATGATCAAAATGAACCGAATAATCAAAGATATGAAGGCCATAAATATGAGCGCTGGTTCGACAACCATCGTGGAGGATATGGAGGTCGACGTTGATTCTCTGGGAATCACGAAAATCGACCACGTCGGCCCATCCAGTGTTTTACATGCTATAAAGAAGGTCATCGATATGCAGACTGCCCATACAAGGACAAAATCAATTTAAAATTTTGTACTAGCTATGGATTCGGTGATCACTCATCGGAGGATTGCCCTACTAGGCTTGATAAAATCAATAAAAAGAAAAAGGTTAATGTCTTGTCGTGTGTTCAAAAACATGATGTAATCAATACAAAGAATCTTCATATAGTAACCCGACAAGGGACAAAAATTGGGAGTGATAATCCATGCATAAGTAAAATAAAATAAAAGAATGATTATCCTAACCCAGCTAAACAAAAACAATTATATAAGGACACAACAAATATGTTTAAAGAATTTGTTAGACAAGAAGAAGCTGATAATAGTCGACAAAGCACAGTTAAATAATTAATACATTTAGTACAAGATGATAAAGCGGTATCTCAATTCATTGAATTATTGTATAATATGAAGTGTAATAATAATACAAAAAATCAAACAAAAAACATATGCAGTTTAAGCCAAAAGGACAAAAGTGATGATGACCCACTTGCTGACCTAGAAATCAAAGGATACCATGTTTGACAAGTTATACTTGAATTCGGCTCACAAGAAATATTATGACTCACGACACTTAGGAACAATTGGGTAGACCTCGACTATATGAGTCAGGAATATACCTCAAATTAGCCGACCAAGGTCTGATCGAACCTATCGGAGTTTGGAGAAATGTCGACACAACAATAAAAGGAATATCGACCAAAGCCGACTTTGAAATTATTGACCCTAAGGAAGGATCCAGTTCCTTCCCAGCTTTAGTAGGCCAACCACGGGGAAGAAAAATGAAAGCATCAATATATTTAGATAAAGAAAGGATAAAACTAAAAGGGAATGGACATAAAGTTATAGTACCTATCCATCTATCCCAAGGAGAACCTTGGATAAAACCTATTGATGAAGAAATCGACATCCGACAATTATATCAAATACAAAATAATGAAGACTACACATAACCCAATGTCTATGGTGAGCTTCACTTAGGCAATCAAGATTTAGTAGGATACAACTTAGACACAGAATTATATGATTAGGAAGTCAAAAACTACAATACATAAGAAAGAGGTTGCTGGACCATTCAAACAGTGTAGAAGAAACCATTTCAACAATGTTTCTTAGTTTCTATCATCCCAAAAATATTCGAAAAGAAAAGCAAGGAATACCCTACATTAAAACCAACAAATATAAGTATTAGACAAATACCAAGATTCAAAGAAAGAGAATCACCAGTTATGCATATAGAACAAGTATCTAAAAACATTGGTGAACATGGTCGATTACAAAGCTTAGTAGAAAGCTTCATAGGACAAGCTACTAGATGGTGGGATACCCATCAATCAAGATTGCAGACATGGACAACAGCTTCGACTTACTTTATAGAAAGATTTGGAGGAAAGAGGCTAACCAAACAAACAAAAATACCTATGTTCATCCAGGGGCAGGACCCAAAAGAACACATAAGAACACGCAAAAAAGAGTGGAAAAGACTTGGGTATAAAGACGAACGTACATGGCCACACTTGTTTCCATCGACGCTATCCGAATTACCAAACAAATGGTACAAAATGGAAGAAGCATGGGGTGAAACATTTCAATGGCTGAACTTAGAGAGAACTTCATCAAAGAATTTAGCTTTATACCACAAAATGAAAAGTTGGTCGAAACTGCAAAACAAATTAAAGTGTTTATAGAATCGACTGGGAACAACACCCTAACACAAAATTATGATCGACGGACAATAACATGTAATAACATACAAACCAAGACAATACCACAGTCAACAAGACTACAAATGGAAAACAAAAATCTGGAAAGGAAAATCTTTCGATGGAAATCATACCATTCAGAATCAACAAAACCAATTCGCACAGTACTTAAAGTCAAGACAACCGACAAAGAAGATATTGACCAAATGACTGCAGCAGATTTTCCTACTACATTTTCACAATTTAAAGAAAGTAGCTAACCAATCAAAGAATCCAAAGCACCAGAATGGTTAGATGCCAAAGTGAAAACTAAATAATTTGACATATCAAACGATGATCGACCAAAAATGGAAAAAATTGGTGATTATTGGAGTGAAGAACAAACAACCGAAATAGTAAGCTTACTAAAAGAATTATAGGATGTATTCGCTAGAGACTACAAAGATCTAAAAGGTCTAGTCCATGAAATGGGTGAAATGAAGATCGACATTAAACCTAATGCCCGACCTCTAAAGAAGAGGCCATATAAATTAGCTCATAAATACAAAGAGATAGTCAAGAAAGAGATTGATAATATGCTTGCAGCAGGAATTATCTACCCTATTAACCAATCGAAATGGGCAAGTTCAATGGATGTACAACCAAAGAAACATGACCCGACAAAGCTAAGGATCTGTGTCGACTTCATAGAATTAAACAAAGTCACCTTAACAGACCCATTCCCAACACCCTGTGCAGATGAAATCCTAAATGAAGTCGCAGGACATGAATGCTACTCATTTATAGACGGATTCTCGGGTTACAACCAAGTACCAATAGCCAAAGAAGACAAGAAAAAGACAACATTCGTATGTGAATTCGGCTCATTTTCCTACAGAGTTATGCCTTTTGGTATAAAAAACGCACCTGCAGTATTTTCAAGAATTGTGGTAAAAACATTTCAAGAATATATCTACAAAACAATGGCAGTATATTTCGATGATTGGAAAATATACTCTATGCTAAAAGATCACTGCAAATGGCTAAGGCTCATGTTGGAACGATGCCAACAAATCCAGCTATCTCGGAACATAAGGAAATGCATATTCCTAACTCCTATAGGGATACTATTAGAATACATTGTATGCAAAGAAGGCATTAAGGCCGACTTTGCAAAAATAAAAATTATCCTCGACTTAAAACCACCAATGAACCCAAAACAAGTTAGGGTACTACTTGGTCATACAGGAAATTTATGAGATACTATTCAGATATGACCTATCCATTGGAATAACTATTAAGAGAAGATTAGGACTTCGACTGGATAGATGAATGTAACATATAATTTGAAACACTAAAAAGGTAGCTAGTCGAGGCACCCATTCTAAGGTTCTCGAATTGGTCGATCAAATTTCACGTACACATCGACAACAAGACTCAATTTTCACTTTTTGTCTACACACTTTTTACAAACTTTTAACCCAACACACTTGTACCTCGAAATACACCCACTTGACTTCGATGGGATTTTACCGCGACACACTTTTGGTTGCGACCAAATCCCACTTCAACAATACCACATTTAATGGAACTTTATAAAAGGAGATTTCTTTGTATGCGAACTTATAATATTAAAAAAATACTTTTCACCACTCTATAACTTGGGATAAACCTCAACACAACTTTATTGTGACAAGATCACAATATCATATAACCGAAATATTAAATAAGAATTGTGTCGAGCACTCTGAGATTAAAACTTAAACTTTTACATGGTGAAATCTTTGTGGATTATTTATGTCTTTCACAAACGGTAAATGTAAACAACATTCGCACAAGTAATTATGGAGAAGATGTGCGGCATATATAAGACATACATTCAACTATAAACTATGGGTTTTATATTATTGCAACATAATAAAAAAACTATGACCGCATACATAATTGGAAATTTACTTGGATGTTTCATCTTTTATAGAGCTTGGGCTCTCAACGCATTCCAAAAACATGAGCTTGAGCTCTCGAATTCTTAGAGTTTTTCTTCTTATCATTTCCTTGTTACTTTGTTCCTCTCTCTCTCCACCACACTCTGCACTCTGTTTTTCATTCTTCTTTTCCTACATATACAAATACTAAAATTTTGCTTCTCTTGGAAGCTATCGACTAACATTTAAGACTATAATTAGCTTCTACCTAAAAAATTAACTTCAAAAATACAATTCAGCTTCTTAAATATGGTGAGACATGAACTCCATAACCTGACAGAATGCCTGACAAAAAATTTACTTTTATGGACTCGGACTGATTCGACTAAAATGTGATGCATATCTGCTTGTAATTACGATTTCCAACACTCCCCCTTAATTATGGACATGTGGGGAGCTTTAAAAAAAATTTACAAAATGTTTCAGAGCTGAAACTTGCTCTCTGCATGACAAAATTTACTAAGCAAAACTTGTCATTCATAAATAACTTCGTAGATACTGGAACATATCTCTTGGCAATGGTTTTGTAAAGAAGTTTATGAGGTGATCTTCAGACCTTCAAAATTCTAAACAAGTCTATTTTTTATTCACCAATTCTCTTGTGAACTGATACCTTGTTTCGATGTGCTTGGTTCTCTTATGGAACACATGATTATTTGACAATGCAATGGTTGAACTATTGTCATGGTAAATAGTTGTTGGTTCTTGCTGGTTCTGTGAGAGGTCTCTTAACATTCTCCGCATCCAAACAACTTGACATGCAATGCTTGTAGTTGTGGCATACTCTGCTTCTACTAAAGACAGAGTTACAATGGGTTGTTTCTTCAAATCCCATGACATATGAAATGCCATAGCCAAGACTCATCTTAAACCTATGATTGAAATGTTGTTTGAATTTCAGTGTTGTCCTTTTCTTACTTGTCATGGTGCTTCTTTGCTTCTTTGCTTTCTACCTTGAATGCAGCTCCTGAATTTGTCTTCCCTTTCATGTTTGGAATTATCCTCAAAGGAAACAAGTGATTGCTTGTCATTGGTACTTTTTCTATCACCTGGTTTCTTGGATGTAAGTCTTTAATCAAATAATGATTGTCTTCCATGTAGAATCGATAACCTTTTTGTATCTGTTGTTCAATGCTCATCAAATTATGTTTAATACCTTCGACATAATAGACATTAGGCATAATACGGTTTTCTCCCCCTATTTGGTTAGAATCCAACAATACCTTTTCCCAAAACAGTGACTTGGATATTATTTCCAAGTGTGACATCAATTTGAATTGATTTATCTAGACTGGAAAACACATTTAAATTACCAGTCATATGATTGCTACAACCTGAATCCAAATCCCACATGTCACATGGACTTTCTTGGAAAACATTGCATTCAACTCGAGATGCACATGCCAAAAACATTGTGTTGGTCCAAGTGCTAGTGTTGCTCGATTGGTTTTGACCTTACTTTCCTTGGTCATGCTGCTTCTTCCTGCATTCATAAGAAAAATGTCCAAATTCTTGCAATAATGACATTGTATTTTTTATTTATCAAACCTATGACCACTTGGCTGATTGGGGTTCTAATTTTGTCCTCTACCAACGACATTTGCAGGACTGTTGTTGTGTCCTCATAGAAAAACTTCTTCCTTTGCCTCTAGAATTATATCTCCCTTTTCCTCTTGCATGGCTTATAGACTACTGTGTTGCAAATGCACCTCCTAATGATGTATGTGATCTACTGATTCTATGTTAATGATTGATGAGTGGGGATTGTAACTCATCAATGGTAAACTGGGACAAGTATTTGACTTCTTCCAAGGTCACGACCTGGGATTCAAATTTTAGAGGAATACTTCTAAGAACTTTTTTAACAATCCTTCTTCCTTCTATATTTTCTATAGGATATTTCAGTTGATTTATCAGAATAATGACTCTAGTGTAAAATAATTCCACTGACTATGTATCTTTCATTGATAGAGATTCAAAATCTCTTCTAAGTCTATATGCAATTTAGAAGTCTTTACCTTGTCCAAGCCTTGATAGGCGGTTTCTAATGTGTTCCATGCCTCATTAGTTGTCTTTGTTGTTTCTACTCTTGGGAGTATGCTTTCATGCATGGCGTGATGTATGTAGAACAAAGTATTTCCATATTTCTTCCTTTGTTCCCTCAAGGCATCATTCCCAGTTTGTGTGAGATTATTATACGCCACCTAATATGTTGGTTTTGTATAGTCATTTTGGACAATCTCATGTACATCTTAACTTATGAACAAGGCCTTCATTCTTAGAGACCAATACTCATAATTATTTCCCTAGAACGTCGAAGTTTGTAAACTTGATTTTTTCCCCTTTTTAAGACGAGGATTCTTTCCTAAACCCGCTCTGGTACCAAATCTTGAGAGAGTGGAGAGGACCTACAACAGTCAACTTGAGTTACTGTGCAGTAAGAAATTTATTTTCTTTACATTTGGGGTTGCGACACTCTACCTTTGGGAAACCAAACCTTTTTCTTCGACAAGTTAACTTTGATTGAAATATCTGTGACAGGATTTTACTTTGGGAAATCCCACAATTTTCTTTGATGGGTAAACTTCGACCGAAATACTTGCGACGTGATTTTACTGCGACAGGGATTTACTACAAAGGAATTTTACTGCGATAGACTTTTACTTCCACAAAATTTTATTGTGACAGACTTCACTGTGACGGGACTCAATTTTCACTTTTAGACACACATTTTATTGACTTTTAACCCAACACACATTTACCTCGATAGACACCCACTTGACTTCAATGGGATTTTACCACAACAAACTTTTGGTTGCGACCAAATCCCACTTCAATACGACCACATTTAACATAACGTTATAAAAGGAGATTTCTTTGTCTATTAGCTTATATCACAATATCATATAACCAAAATATTAAATAAGACTTGTGTCAAGCACGCTGAGATTAAAACTTAAACTTTTACATAGTGAAATACTTGTGGAATCTTTATGTGTTCCACAAATGGTAAATATAAATAGCATTCACACAAGTAATTATGGATACAATGTGCGGCATAAATAAGACATGCATTCGACCATAAACTACGGGTAAATATATATTATCATGACATAACAAAAGAACCATGGAAACATTTACATACATGGAAATTTACTTGGATGTTTCACCTTTTACAGAACTTGGGCTCTCAACACATTCCAAAACACGGGCTTGAGCTCTCGAACTCTTAGAGTTTTTCTTCTTCTCTTTTTCTTCTTACTATGTTCTTCTCTCTCCACCACACTCCGCACTAGGTTTTTCATTCTTCTTCTTCTACATTTACAGAGACTAAAATTTTGCTTCTCTCGGAAGCTACCGACTAACATTAAGGTGAGTGCAAGCAAATGAGGGTCACTTTTGGCACATTAGATGCAATAGAAAATAGAACAATCAAGCATCCCTCAACTTAATTGGATTTTTTGAGACATTTACACAAAATATCTTGCTTTTAGTAAAAAATATGAAATATAGAAAATTGAATCATGTTTCCAAATATATAAGTTTTATGTATTGAAAATTTTCATAACTATGTCAAGTTTTGTTTCTTCTAACAGTCATTTTTTATTTTTCAAGCAAGTGATAAGGTATATGTTTTTGTAGGTCCGAACTTTGAGGGCCTAAATGATAGTTTCGGGCTACAAAATATTGGAAGCATGTAGAGAACATATAGCACTAGTGCAACATTATTTTTTCAAAAATAAAATTAGTAATTTTTAATTTTTTTTAATAATTATCTAAGTGATCATTCCTCGAAAATGGTACATCTTTTGTGGGTGTATCCTTTGAATGTTTTAATGAAATAGTCATGAAATGGGGTTTTTATAGAATGTAGAGATTAGTATCTTCTAGTGGACCATGTATATATTTTTTTTAAACGATTAAGAATTGAAAAACTTATGAAAAAAACACTATTTTTTTTAGTTGAGTTACGACACAATAGAAATTGAAAAAAAAGGAAAATATAATATTTTTAAATAAAAATTACATATTTAGAATATGTAGAATAAATGTTATTTATGTTTAAGATTTCGTCAAAAATTATTTTGTGCAACATACTATAACGAGTACGTAAACAACGACTTCTTCAGAAACTGGAAGAAATGCCCAATTAGCTATGGTTTATCATATACCATAGCACAAGTTTGGTATTACCGAAGGAGACTCCAAATCATACACATAGGACTATTGGTGACATGCGAGGATGTGGATTGGCATGGTTTAGGCACTACAAAACAAGAGCGCATTATGTTTAAATTCAAATTACATTTCTCACCCTTATAAATCTACAAAACGCGCACACGTTATAGAACAACAAAACGCCCGCGCGTTATAGAACTACAAAACACGCACGTGTTATGTAGTTCTATAACATGTACACGTTATGTAGAGAAAAAAATCTAGCACTGTATGAAGGAAATCAAATGTATGGTTAATAGTTAAGAGGGGGTGGGAAAGGGTTAAGGGCCTAGGAGGACGTTGGAACTTCAAGTGGGGTCTAATGGTTAATAGTCGAGAGGGAGTGGAGAAGGGTCAAGGGCTCATGAGGATGTTGGACATTCTACTAGGGATGGTTACTAGTTGAGATGGGGTGGGGAAGGGTCAAGGGCCTGAGAGGATGTTGAAAGTTCTAGTGGGAATGGTTAATAGTTGAGAGGGGGTGGAGAAGGGTCAAGGGCCTAGGAGGATTTTGTAAGTTCGAGTGAGTATGGTTTATAGTTGAGAGGGGGTGGGGAAGGGTCAAGGGCCTAGGAGGATGTTGTAATTTCAAGTGTAGAAATATGAAGGGAATGGGAACATGATGGGTTACATGGGTGAATGGGAGTGGGGATTGAGAGCACTATTAAGAGGAGAGCAGGTGTTGAAGACATATAAGGTTAGAAGTAGTACATGAGACTTTAGCGATGAAGGAGGATGAGGTGGATGGGAGGAAGTGGGTGATGGTTTGATGAGAGAGAGGATTGGTTAATGGAAAGGTGGACTCTAGAGGATTAGAGGAGGAATAGCGTGTGTTGGAGGAGAGGGACAAAAGGAGGGGGGAATTGAAGAGAAGGGAATGAGACATGATAAAACAAAGAATATGGGTCGTAATGAGGTAGGGGGTTGAGGAGAACAATAAGCTGAAAACATAGAGTAAGAGAT
>LPNX010247209.1:4084-171405 GCA_001517045.1 Pseudotsuga menziesii
TCATAGATCTTGTACTTAACTAGTTGTTTTCATACATAAGAATATATATAATTCCCATTAAAATTTTATTTAGATGTGGCAACAGGTTTTATAAATAAATTCCAAATTCGTTATGTATCTTGGCTTCTGTGCAATTTAGGATATACGCAAGTTCTAATATAGTTATGGATTACACAGTACCATAAATACTCTCCTTTTTTTAATAGTGGTATATAAAATAGTAAAAGTGCATGTATGTTACAATTCATAGAACACTGGGAACCAATACATACAAGATTTGGATTTAAATATTGAGGAGCATTAGTTTTGTTTCTAGATTTTATTATTTTATACAGTCCCTTTGAAGGGAATGCTAGGTGACATACTTTATTCATTAAAACGTTAAATGCAAGTAGGATATGAGTTATAAAAGTTGTACATGATAAGGTATTAATTCTTTGATTCAAGGAATATTGAGATTTATAAATTTATGTTATTTTGAAAGAATAGTAAGTATATTTTTTAAGGGATTGTACTTTACCCACTTTAGATTTGGTGAAAAGAAAATAGCACTTTTTATGGGATTGAAAAGAGGATGCATTTATAGAAAATACATTTTATATGATTCCATTAAAAAAGTATTTGATGATTTAATGGGTGCAATGTTGTTTAGGTCATTATCTATTTATTTAATATGGACATGTAGAGAGTTGTTATTATTATTATAGCGCTATTATGTTCAAGTTTAAATAACACAATTTTATATGTATTGTAATGTATAAAGATGTGACTCATTTACATGTCCGTATTTATATAAATTACAAAGATTTGATTCTATACACGAAGGCTTTGCATTCATTAGTAAATGCTCTTTTTGTGATTTACCTAATTGGGAATATGACGCAAATACATTTAAACATCCTTTTAAACAAACATCTTTTTTTTTAAAGGACGATGGTGAAGGTAATTATGTATTGCTTTTTTGGTTTTGTTAAAATGGATGATTGTATATTTTATTGAATATCCTTGAAAGGATTCTATTAGGTCATGAAAGATTAAAAATATTTTAGATTAGGTGGCATAAGTTCCTCAACACAGTGTCATTTTACAAGTCCGATTCAAAAAAATTGCATAAATGAACTAGGTATGAGGTTAATAGAAATTGAACCCAATGGATTCTCATAGGCATCTAGGTATGTTCTATGCTCTGTAAAGTATTGACTATTTGGATGCAAAATTTTGTGTTTGTGTATTGGCATGCACTCTAGAGAAATGGTATAGTTTAAATGGTATAATCGTGGAGGTACATAAACTAGTCTGGGTAGATTCATATGTTTGAATGCATGTAAGCAAGTTTACATAAATAGAAACACTTAAATAAATGCATGAAGAGTGGAGTTGTGTCTGAAGAAGTTAAGCAATTAATCTTGAATGAGTTAGCTCAATAATGATAGTTGTTGATTAAATAAGTAAACCTGTCCACACTTCATACCTGTGAAATCTAGCTTTAAAGAAATAAACATAGAAGAGATTTTAAACCGAGATATCTATGAGATACTCAAAGGAATTAGATTTTTTGAAATCTAAATTTTTTAAGCAAACATCAAAATTTCAAGTTTTTAATTATGTTTTGATTGTTACTACCCGGTTCGGGGCAGGCACAATGTTTCCTTGGAATAGAAAAGAATTGTTAGTTCAAGAAGAACTAGTGGATTCAGGAATTCTCTTTAGTCAAACTATCTATCTTATGTTGTGTCCCACACTGCAGTAAGTTCAATGGGAAGCCTTAGTCCCGAAACGGTTTTCAATGAACAAAAAAACAGTTCATTTCCAAAAGGTGAATATTGGTTTCAAATTTTCCCGCTTTTTACATTAGTCGAATGATTCAGCGTGGCGCATGGTCGGGACTCGGAGGACATATGACATGTTCAATCCGAGGCAATCGGCTCTTGTTGCTTTTGAATACTTTTTGAGGATTGGCGCTGAAAAATGCAAGTGCACCAAGGAGAAGAGCATTGATGTACGTCGTAGGCGCCGACTCTCGAAAATTTGCTCGATCGTCTCGAAAACCATAATTGTTGCTATTGAAATAACACAAGGCAGAGAGGAGGCTCTATGATGAATCCGTTGAGAAAAGCGGGAGCCATATCCCACCATGTATGACATATTCAGAGGATTGTCTGCCAGTATGTCATCCACGTCCATTCCATGCACCCACGTGGTCATATAAATTCATTAAACCCTCTTCACTATCAGTTCTTGATTTGATCTAGTAATAAAGATTTACTCATATTGAACCTACCTGTCGTTTTGCAAAGCTCCGAAGTCTTGCTGGAGTTGCCTCAACGTTTCCACACTTGGCATAGGCTAAGGCCAGAAACGATATTGACGTTTCGCTCCGCATATTACTTGCATCCACCTGTAAAACAACACACAGTCTTCAATAAATCAGCGTCACTTTGCGCAGCAAGAAAGTTAGTCTAACGGGTCGACGATTTCTCCATTAACTCTCCATTTGATTTTCTAATGTTCTCAACTCTCCACCTCTGCTGCTTTGATTTGTTTATAAGTTTTGAAGTTCAATAAAATAGGAATCTATATTGTGAATAAACATTATAGGAATTTGGACTCTTTCTCTCAACCATATATAGCCATCCTACAAATTACCATCTTATCTTAGAATTCAACGAAGATCGAACTTCGACCAGACTTCGGTATACTCAAATCCCAGGATGTCCTTATTTCGATAGTTCTTGTAGCAAGCTTCAAATAAAACTATGGAATATATGCAAATTGGTTAATGTACTATCTTAGCGTTTTCGTGTATCATATTATATTTAGAGGTAGCACTGTCTATGAAATTATGGCTGGCATTTATTTAGAACTGTATGTGAAAGTAGCAGCAACGTTGAAAGAGAAAAGAATCCAGATGCGAAGAATATAAATAAAAATTTGTAGCTGTGAATCACTCGCATGACAAAGTAATCAAGAAGCTCTGGGTTTTAGGGATGCAACTTTCTAGGCGATGAAGAAGCAGAGGATGGATATCAAGTGTTGGATAAATTCACCGTTTTCAGGTGATAATGTGTTCTCGGCTGGACTAGAGAAATGCCATCATCTAATGGAGAGAAATGCCTGTAAATACAAGCACTTGGAAGGAATTGGTATGCCGGAGGATGACTGATCACTGATCTGTTCAATGTTCGCCACCAGCAAGCAGGCAATGGTTGATGGGCGTTGGGATGGATTCGTGCTTCCTTTTGATCACTCCGTCCAGCCAGTTCTCCACCGGCACAACAGCCCGGTCCGGGGCTCGCACTGCCAAGAGGCCGCGGTTTGAACCTTGGGTGATGTGCTGGGCTGATGTGCCGGCGTGGACGCTGAAAGGAGTTGACGTCACCGCGCTGAGAAGAGTTGACGGTGACGGTGACGGTGGGTAGACGGAGTAGTCTAACGCCAGGACCCGTTAGACTACTCCATTCCCTGTCTCGTTAACCAACAAATTACAACCCAAAAGAAATATTAAATTCATCAATCCCCCCTCATTATTAGCTTCAGCTGTCTTTCCATTGGCTTCAAAAAAAAATATTAAATTCATCAATTCATCGATGCTTTGTGCAGCCATCCTGAAATCATGAATTCTATGGTCTTTTGAGGAACTTTTTCAGCAGGGAAATAATTGGAAGTACAGAAGACGAACTTGGTATCCGCTAAAGTCGCAGTAAAATGGGCAAACTGCTGACTTGAGGCTGTCACTATAAGCTCCCCTATATCTGTCTGCAAAAGCGAAGACCTACAGAGGACAAACGGACAGAAAGGGTTAGCAGGTGTAGTAAAAATCAGTATCATGGATATCTATACAAATAGGAATCAAAGTACATTGAATTAACAATGCAATGGTGTTATAGTTATAAATATGGCGCTTATTTTGTAAAACCTGAGTTGCAGTCTTAAAGAGACGTTGAGAATAAGGCAAGTCTGATGTTTGGAAGACGATGGATGCGGCAGCCATAGCTGCAGCAGTTTCACCAGCGACATCAGAACCTGGATTCTGGACGTCGATACTGTAAACGGTACGAGGTGTATCCATGTCTTCTGGTCGCTCCCAGCAATTGTGATCAGTGTTGGGATCACCCACCTTCACGACCACAAAACGATTTAAACTTTACGCAAAGATATTAAGAATTATTTGGTTAGATATAGTTCTCAATCGGCCATACCTGCACGAAGATTTTATCGGGGTTAGCAGTAGCTTTAAGAGAATAGTCGGTAGCCCAATGAATCGCAGCTTTGGAATTTTGAAGCTCCTCGCCCATTGAATCACCAAATTCCACCACGCTCCAGGCTAACATTGTAGTTGTGAAAGCCATTGGAAACCTAGATTTTACGTTATCGCCTGCGTCGTAATATCCTCCAACCAAATCAACCTGCAACCATTCGAGCAATTAGTTCGATTGAGCGTCGATGATTTTTTTGGGCTTACGAGGCAACGTTATGAACAGTACATACCTTCTGATCAAGTCCGTCTTTGAGGGCTGAATCTTTCTTCCATGTCAATCTCTGATTAGATCGTTGCCCCTCGAAGAAGAGAATGCTCTTTGAGAGGGCATCTTTATAATCTTGATTGCCATTCCCAGGGGAAGAATACTCGAATGCCTCTGCGTGTCTTCTACTTGTTGCTTCTATATCTGTCATTGCCGAAAACAGCGCAAACAAAAATATCCCAATCTTGATCATCTTTCTCGGCTGGGCGGGCACAGTTAAAGATTATGAATATATAGAGACAAATCAGCAATTTTCATAAAGAGAGGAACATGGAAAGTAGAAATTGAGGCTCGCGTGATGGTGAACGCCTCAAGAACTGCCTCCGATCCCGCAGCAGATGGAGCTATCAATCATGTAGTTATAATGGCTGTGGGCTGAGCAAGACATTCCAGTTCCACATGCACAGTGATGCAACGAGTCTAATGCCAACAGAGAAAGAGGTTCATGGTGTTCTAGTAATGCTTATAGATTAACTTGCATTGAGAGATTCACAGGACAAAGTCTTTTAACTAAATTTGATTCTAATTCAAGAACGAAAGAAAACAAGAAAACTAGTGGGAGTGGCGCAACCCATGCGTAGAAGGTTTCAATGACATCCAATTAGTGGGAGTGGCGCAACCCATGCGTAGAAGGTTGTAACGGGGAGTTAGCTGAATTTTACGCAATAAAATGGACAGAGACGCCGCTTGTTTTTAGTCTGATATTGACTTGCCTTTAACAGAAAAACGGCGGATGTATGAAGTTTGTTTGTTGCATAAAAATGGTTTTTCATACTTGTCTCATATTTAGTAACTTACTATACTTCAATCAATTTGTCCTCCAACATTGAATTTTGGCTAGTCATAATTTTCCACTTTTCCACTTTGCTCAGTGTGTGGCCTTGGGAAACTTGAAATTTGGTGAAAATAATAACTATATTTGACTTTCTTAAATTTTAAAGAGTTTGTATGAATCATTCATATTTTCAAGGACAATTTTAATTTGGGTGATTCTATCTCTTATAATTATTTTGCACAAATTTGATTACAATAGAGTTGTAGAGTTCGTCATTCTATTTCTTATAAATATTTATAATTATTTTGCACAAGTTTAATTACAATAGAGTTGAGTCATTCTGTTTCTTATAAATATTTTACGCAATATTCCAACATTGAATTTTGGCTAATCATAATATTCCACTTTGCTCATTATGGCTTTGGGAAACTTGAAGTTCGGTGAAGATAATAACTATATTTGACTTTCTTAAATTTTAAAGAGTTTGTATGAATCATCTAATCATAATATTTCACTTTGCTGAGGGAAACTTGAAGTTTGGTGAAGATAATAACTATATTTGACTTTCTTAAATTTTAAAGAGTTTGTATGAATCGTTTATGTTTTCAAGGACAATTTCAATTTGGGTGATTCTATCTCTTATAATTATTTTGCACAAGTTTGATTACACTAAAGTTGTAGAGTTGAGTCATTTTATTTATTATAAATATTTTTTACAAGTTTAGTTTGATTACAGTACAGGTGTAGAGCTGAGATACTAATGGGAAAAATATAGTATTTTTTTAAAGTTCAGATGAGAGACTTAATATCAAAAGGTTCATCAAATAGATGAAAGTAAAAATTGAGGCTAACATAGATGTAAAGTAAAGTTGGGGACAAAAAGCAATAGCAGTAGAAATATTTAGTAAACTAGAAAAAGATAATTAGACAAGGAAAGTTGCATTGCAACAAGTCTATGTTATTGAAATTTGGAGATGTTAGGAGAGTTGGATTATGTGAAGATGCATTGCATTGTTTCTTGCTCTTGGTAAAACATGATGGAGGATGAATGGTTTTTGAAAAAGACTAGTAATGCATGCATTGATTTTGGCACTTATAACACATGATAGAGGTTGTGTGAGCTAAAGGGTTTTAGAGATGCCCTGGTTCAACCTCCTAATGAAAACTTCGATTCTTGTGAAATAGTTTCATGAAATGTATTCGAAAAAATAAAGTACCTCTTTCTACTTCATAAAAGTTACTAGAATTTTCAGAAAACAAAACAATATTGATAGCCCAAGTGATGTAACGGCCTTAAGACTTGTAATCCATTGTTAATTGTGAGCAAGGAGTGAAGGAGAAAGAAACATATACTACAACAAAACCCTGTAATTAGTGTCTCTTTTAGCTTCCTTTTTAACGTCCATTATCACTTTTAGTGTATTTTTCATCCTTTTTTGGACAAAGTGGATGCTTTTCCACGGGATGGCGCTTTTAATGGTGTTATTTGCGTCCCGTTTTAAATTTTGGCGCTATTTTGGACGCTAATCAGAATCCCAATTAACATCCCAATTAGCGTCCTAATTAACGTCCCAATAAGTGTCCCAATTAGCGTCCCAATTAGCGTCCCTTTTTAAAAGTTGATGCTAATTAGCATCCCAATTAACGTCCCAATTAGAATCATAATTATCGTCCCAAATAGCATCTAAATTAACATCCCAATTAGCATCCAAAGAAACATCCCATATAATGCCAAGAATAGCCTCCAAAAAAATGTCCTGAATAGCATAGAACCATATATTAATCCAGGGTTAGCGACATGAATTGTGCCATGAATGTTGGCAAGAAAAAAATTCAACATAGCACCAATTATAGAGCAAGGAATTGCGCCTAGAGAACATCCAACATAGTGCCAGGTATATATCCAGGTATAGTGCCTAGAATAATGCCAGAAATTTCGAAAGGAACTGTGCTAGGAATTGCATTAGGTTTAGAGCTAGGAATTGTGTTCGGAAAACATCCAACATAACGTCAGATATATCAATTCCAATGTCAATGTCAATGATCATGATTCATGTGATAGTATTTTTGGATCTTAATTTATCATAGTGGCACCTAAATGATCGTAATCATGGCACTTTTAGATCTTCATTAATCCTAATAAGGGGTAAATTACCTTAATGTCACCTAAATTTATCTAATGGCATTTGAGTGTCCCCAACAACATTTAATGGACCCTAATTGCATTTGATTGGACCTAACAACATGACGATTATGCATTACGATAATTATGATGGAGCATATGGATATGATTTAATAAGCATAAGACTATATCATCCATTGTTGTGAGGTAGTAGGGCTCCTTGCTCATTATTATTGCAATTATATTGATGATGACCATGACGATGACAATGATGTTGATTTATTGTATGATGATGATGACGATGTGGATGTCAATGATGATTATGCATGTGGTATCACTTCCAGATCCTAATTGATTATAATGGCCCTAAATGTCTGTGACAACATCTAAACAATCCTATGATAATCGAAATGACTGTAACGACATATAAATGACCTTAACAATTACATGACATTAATCCTAATGTCGATGAGTGATTAAGAACACTAATGGCATATGAGTGATGATGATAACAATGTCGATGTCCATGATGATGATGCATGTATAATACTTCTAGATACTGCAAGATTCAAGATATTGGAGTTAATAACAAGTAATAGAGGTTGTGAGGTATTAACCATAAAAATATTGTTAGCCATTGTTTTTTACATTAACTGATATGGCCATTAGGTTTAGTAATTCCCCTACCCCCCACCTTCCTACCCACCCATTGCAGAAAGGTAGTACAATACCACCTATTATGGTGATACCAAAATGTCACCCTACAAGGATGTTTTGGAAAACCTCCCCATCCATACCCTCATTTTACCAAGAACATCCAAGGCACAAGAAGTGGATATCAATCTTAACACAAAAGCTAACTTTCTTTGTACTCTTAAGGACATTTTGATCTTGGTTTAAAATGGAATGAAGCAACAAGAATTTCAATAATTCTCATAGTGTTACTTTCAAGAAGTGGATCAAATGTTTTTACACCTATGGCCTTATAAGTGGACATCTCTTAAGGAAAAAAGCAATTAGTTGCTCAAGTTTTATGGGCCCTATCAAATCTTCCAGCATTACGCTACACTATTGACCAATGTTTGATTCCCGTGGGATCTATTTTACATAGTAAAAGAGTGATTGAAAACATTGAGGTAAATGGCCAGCTTATAATTGTAACACCCCGGTTTTGACCCCATTTGCATGACGTATATAATGTAATTAATCGTGGTGAGGAGCTAAAGGAAAAAGCCCCACCATCGATTTGGTTGTGTATGTTTCGGCAATAGGGATAGTTGCCGATGGTATATCGTGCTATCTGGCACATTATAGTTTGGCATCATGTAAATACGCACATCAATTAAATTAAACCTACAGCCAGCTACGACGGTGCAATGTTAAAATGAAAAGGGCATGATTTTCCTAAGGATAAGGGGGGGGGGGGATTGTCTAACCGTGGGAGCCATTGGGAAAGTGCCATGTGTCAACCACCTTCTTGTCTCTTTTAGCCACCAAGTCATTTGGGACAGGCGTTAGTTGAGGGAAGTTACTGCTTGAGGAAACGTGGGCACGGGGGGGCGTCAGTTTGGCAGGCTACTGTCAGTTCTAACGGTACACATATCAGCGGAAGAAGCCATCGTTTCCCTCACGCAGGAAGTTGGCTTGATCTTCACCTTCACGATTGTGATCTGAGGAATTCCATCCTCACACACAGAGAGACGTTCTGTTTTCCTCACACACAGTTTTCATTTTCCTCACACACCAGTTGGGGTTCTCCTTTGGTTTTGTGCATGCAGCGAGCTGGAAGAGCAGCCTCAAGGGCATGATTTATGCTGTGTATGTGAAATAGCCGTGGTTTTCATCTACAATTCTAGCTTGCTGTTGGTTTGACCTGTGATTTGGGTTGCTGTCGTTCTTCTCATGATTTTTGGATGCTGTTGAGAGTCTGATTTCTTCTTCCATTTTTGGACTATGTCTTTTCCCCTTGCGCACAGATTGATGGAGAATTGGTTCTTTCCCCATTTCTATCTGTGTAACTTTATTTAGCGATTTCATTGAGGAACTGTGTGCTGCGGGCTCTCGAATGTTGGACGACTGCTGATTTCCACATCTGTTGGCTGAGTTTTCCCATGTCTATGCTAGGAGTTTTCCTTCTTCCCCAACTGCAGAGTGTGTAAGTTCCTCGTCGTTTCCTCATCAGATTGTGGTTTGCATTTATGTCCTTCTTTTGCCCAAGATTGAGAATCAGAATTCTTCCCTGTTTTGAGACTGTGTAAGGTTGCCATAGTTTTCATTGTGAGTTTGTGGCTGTTGATGTACCCTGGTTTTGGGTTGCTGTTGAGTTGTTTTGGCCACACTAGGGCCAAGAACAACTGTGAGTTGTCTTTTAGACTTGAGCTGTGTTTCACCTTTTGTTTGGGATTGTCACCCGGTTGTCTTTGCCTTCTTCACAAAGCTGTGAATGGATTGTTTTGTTGTGGTATGCAGTGGTTGGTCTTCGGACTGTTGAGAGTGGGATTAGAGGCTGGGTATGCTTGAGAAGACTGGTGTTGAGGCCACCAGCTTAGCATTTAGCCTTTCCTAGCTCCTTGACGACCTAGTAAAACCCTACTGTGTGGGTTTGGATGATCATGTACCTTGGCTATGTGTAAGCCTGCATTGACCCTTACTCCTTGAGGAATCATGCCCAACTCGGGGGTGGCAGTGTTGCTGAGAGATTGATAAGCAGGTTGGCCTATGGTTGGGTGGAATGTTGTAGCGACGTAGCTAGTTGCGAGGCGAGTTCTTCATTAAAAGATAAGTACTCCTGACTATTTCATCTCTACAATTATATCTATTGTTTCATGAATTCTGATGAACATGTTGAATGCTGGAATGTATATGTTTGCTTCCGCTAAATGTTGAGTAACTGTGTATCCCTGTATGTTTTATGCATCTTAGTATGCATGATGTTAAACTTTTAATATCAGAATTTAGTCATGTTCATGTTCACGAGGTTGTTTGCTCGTTTGCATGTTTTACTTCAAAGCATTTTAGTTTGTCAATTTTTAGTTGTGTAAAACTTCATGGGGCTAGTTGCCCGGATGTTTGGTGTTTAGTAGCGTCCTCTTTCCTGGTCAAAGGGTCGGGGATGTTACAGAGTGGTATCAGAGCTCATGTTGAATGGGCCATGAAGATGTAGTGATAGAGGTAGGTTTCCCTTTGCCCAGCAGAAGAGAAATGAGAAATCAGAGAAGATGACAGGAAAATTTCAGAAATTTACCTAAGTATGGAAATCATCGGATGGCTTAAGCTGAAGCCCACCTGATATGTCGAAGGACTTAGCCAGAAGCTCCTCCAATGCATCGGATAGCCTAAGCGGAAGTCCACTCGACGAGGGACGGTCAGAAGGAATTTTCAAGAAAAATTTCTAAGTGTCCAGACCGTCGGATGGTCAGAAGACTTAGTTGGAAGACCCTCTGATACAGACCTCGATGGCGGCGAGAGATAGCAGAAGTCTGAGCCGACGAAGCAGATGGAAAATCAGGAAGGCGCCGCAACGACGGCTGAAGAAAGATGTTGAAGGCGCCGATACGTCGGCTGGGTTGGAAGGTTTGAGCCGCAACGACAGCGGCAGACAGTATATGATTGAGCCGACATGGGTGAAAATTCAAAAAATTTCTAAGTGTTGAGATCATCGGAAGGATTCAACTGAAGACTACCGAAGTGTCGGCACATTTAGATGGAAGGACTTCCGATGCCACCGGCAGAGAAAAGGTTGACAGAGCTGAAGTGTCGGCAGGGATCTCCTGAAGATCGCTGAAACGTCGAAGAAATTTAGTTGATTGAGTAGCCGATGTGGCGGCGGATGAAGGGAGAGGTTTTTCCGAAGAGCTGGAAGCATCGAAAAATTTAGATGATCGAGCAGCCGATGCGGCTACGAAAGGAAGAAGAAAAATTTCCGAAAATTTTTCTAAGTACAGAAAACGTCGGAAAACTTTAGAGGATTTGACCGCCGACATGTCGGAGAAAATTAGAGGATCGATCCGTCGATACATCGAAAGCCAGAGGAGGATTGGCCTGAAACGTCAGAAAAATTTAGTTGATTGGACTGTCGATGAGTGTCGGATGAAAGATGAATATCAGACCACCGAAGTGTCAGAAGCTTACTCAACTAAGGACCTGCTACATCGGAAGATTAGTTGGGAAGAGATTCAATTTAACAAAGAAAAGTTTTGAGTTTTAAGTGGGATTTATCAGCGGATTTCAACAGTTTTCAGTGGGATTTTCAGCAATTTTTCAATGGATTTACACGGCTGAAAAAGGGAAAAATGGCAGCGATCTTATGTGCCAGATTGCGTGAAAGTCAAAGATTTACAAAAAAAAAAACGAGGGCGCTACCCTCGACCTGCCCTGTAGAAACTACAAGGGGGCAAGCCTCCCTTGACCCCCATTGTCCCCTGCGATAGTCGTTCTTGTGAAAAGAAAATTCTATGTTTTGAGCAAATTAGTCAAACCCAGAATTCATAAAAGATGAATGGTGCATCGAAAATGAGATCCGCAAGTTACTGAGTGTTCCTTGTTGTATGCACTGACTTCGCCCGATAGAAAATTTTTCCAGAATCTTCCTAGACTTGCTCCTACAGGTGGCTGAAGTTGGCAACCAAAATATAGCTGTGTGTAAAAATGCAGAGATTTGGTGAAAATTGTCATTTTAGAAGTAGTTTGATTTTCACACCCAAAGTCAGAATGGAGCATGGAGATAGGTGTTGGAAAGCTTATCCAGTAGGGAACAAAGGAGAATCACCGGAGTTGAATGCATAGCAGCAAGGTACTAGTGATTGTTTGAAAAAGAAATGTGTCGCTCTCAATATGGACAAACCTGGGAATTGCATGCCTAGAGGTAGCAAGACCATGAAGTCAAACTAGCTGTTGTGTGGAAGAGGAGTTCCATGCAAGGATGAAGGACTTGAAAAGGGAAATTTCCTTAAACCCTGTCTTGCTAATTATGATTACAAGTTTTATACATGAAATGTATGAGGATATGCCTTCCATGCATAAGATAATACATGTTGGTAAGAATAGTGAGAATTGTACATTTATAATGAGCCACTAATGATAATCATTGCATTGGTGTTGGCATTAGTGGAAAAACCAACGACAACATAGATCTGGCTGAATATGTTGCTGATGCTAACGAATGTGACTAGCAACCCTTTGGAGAAAGGGATGAGGCAACAAGTCCATAATCAAAAGTTGGTGAGCAAATTCTGCAATCTCCTGCAAAGGGCCAACCAAACTGGTCATGCCAAGGGTGTAAGTAGGACCCAGGAAGGTAAGAGTTTGATTATGACAAATTCCATGGAGTGGTGAAGGTAAGAGACCTCATACCATATGGATATTTGAATGTTATACTACATTCATATAGAAATGTATCATGCCTGTGTATGTTGTTATGAGCTTGGTAGCCCAAGGAAAGTAAGTACTGATGATCTTGATTATAGTCATGCATCCTATATGAAGAAGTCATGGTTAGGCCATGCATGATATGTGTGAATACATAGTAGTCCTAAATCGATGCAAGGTAGCATTGAGTGGGTATGCATTAAAAGATTTTATAAATCTTGTAGTTATGCATTGAATGTATGCATATGAAGGGTGTGAGTAACTGATTACATAAGTATGGGTGTGAAAGTTATGATGCATTGCATGAATGCATTGAGATGAGTGCATGTGATATTATGAATAACTAATGGCTGAAATGATGAATTGATGACAATTCAGGAACCATTTCAAAGGCTGTTATGAATGCAGGATAGTAAGTGCATAAAGAGGATAGTCATGACCAATGGGCTACTGGAAATGCTCTATGGAAGAGCAAGGTGGTACAAATGATACGCTTGTGAACTAAGGAGTATCTAAACATTTCATTTAATTGCATGAATGATGTGACTATACCTTGCAAATGTTAGTATGATAATGATTGCGTGAAGTAAACGAGTTTTGGTAATATCGATGTGATTAACAGCTGGAAGTATTTGAATTTTATAAATTCTGAAAATGCTTCAGTGATGGTTGCAGCAATGAAAAGGTTATATGCATCCAGACTTACCAAGTGTTTGGTTGATTGAAGCTCAAGTTTCAGGTAGATTATTTAGAGCATGGCAATGAGGGTAAGACCATGACAAAGACCGAAATCTACCATGTGAAAGAGCCAAACCTTATGAGAAGAGTCTCATGGCAGCGAAAATAGTTGTTATGCATAATGGGTTGTTAAATTTGAATTGTGAATTCCGAATTTAAGAAGTTGCTGACAACTACTAATCACTATTGTCTTGCATAAGATTGTGTCAAGAGAACGCATTGTAAGTGGGTATTCATATTATGCTAGTAAGCATAAAATTATAATGGGCATAGTGGTGCTGCTTACAAGAGACCCGCAGTCGAGGATCACCTCATTGCCAAGCAAACTAATTTCTGTAGTAGATAGAATTGCAAATTCCTAATGAATTTGATCACTAATGTCATTGCTTGGTTATGGAACAATCAATTTGGATTGTATTATCAGATAATGATTGACTGTTTGTCTATTTGATGAATGTGCCAGGGGCACACACTGCAGGAAGATCATGTGTGATGGCCTGCAGGATCCAAACTTCATGGGAAGGTTTTCCCTTATCTTGGAAATGGGTTTTGGGTGAAACTCCATTGGACATTTTGGAAATGTCTCATCTGCACTACATGTTTGGTAAGCAACATGAGTGAGATGGTATAGATTATGTTGGTAAGACATGTGTGGATATGAAATGTAAAAAAAAAAGGAGTTGGGATGGCTAACCGAGGGACTGCCAACTTAAAGAAGGGAGCCCCATTCCTCCTTAACGAAGGAATACTGCGTCGGCAAATGGATAAGTGTTCTGTGACCCTTGCTAAGAATACACATGTCAAATTATTAAAATCCCATATGCAGAACATGTTTTGACTTTATTTCCATGATGACTGATTGTTTGAGTATGAATAGGGCCTACATGGCACACACCGAGAAAGGGTGCACACTTTTCCGATGTCGAGTCATGAAAGGGTTTTCAATATTGACTACACCCTAGGGAGTGGATGCACTCCTGTTGTCTTAATACTTGATAGTGAATGATATGAAATATGATTACCGTTTTAGAGCAATAACGCTGATGAGTTTGCTTATATTTCTTGTGTTGGCAGGCTAAATAGATGCAGTTGGGTGTTGCACCTTAAGGAGAAAAGGCAAACAGTTGTTGTGAGGGGTTGCAGAGTAAGGGTTATTGTTGATATAAGTGTGCATTATTGTTGATATAAGTGTATGTATTATTGTTGATATAAGTGTATCTTGGTATAAGTGTATGTTGGGCTGTTATATGCCTAGGGATCCATAGTAGATCCTAGACCTGGAAATGGTCATGGTAAAGTTCCAAGCTCAGTCGACATGAGGGAGTACTGGCTGGACATTAATTATTTGATTTTGTGGAGTAGCCTGCGTGCTAACCTAACATCGAAGTCCATAGGAGATCCCAAGGCTTGCAAGGCGAAGCAGGATCCTGTGTACCAACGAGGAAACACACAATACAGATAAGTATTTGATTATTTTGCTTATGAATTTACATGTGTATATGATTTGGTTATGATGTTTTAAGATCTTGTTCTAGAGATAAAACTGATGAGAATAAAATAAACATGTGAATCTATTCAATGTTTGGATATAGGTATCGCTGGGAGCAAGGACTATGAAAGCATCCTAGGGGCGCATGAGGACATATGACTGTCCTGGAAAGCTCAGAATGAGCAGTAATGAAAAAGGTGCTAGTGAGACTATGAAGTTCCTAGCAACTGAGGAAAACCATGTGGGGAGGCTCCATGGTTTAGAGGTCTGGAATGGACCGGAGACACTAAGTGTCATGACCAAGAAGGATTGGTCCAACATTCATGGTGAAGTGAAAGAGGCTGAGAGCATGAAAATCCATAGTGGTGGTGTGGGTTCCATGATGGAACAAAACAAAGAGGGGAAAAACTCTTACTGCTCTCTCTTGCCCTTTTAATTATATATATGTATCTATATTTATGCATTGTGGAAACAAAAGATTGTTGAATGCATGTATGAATGAAAATGGAATGTGTGTATTTGCTTAAAGCAAATTGTGAATGCTGGAATGGTTAATTCCCTGCCCAAGAATGGACATGAATGAGCTTGTGTGCCTGTTGGGAAGGCATGAAAAATATGAAAGTATTCTTGATGAGACTTGGACTGTCATGCCAATTGGGCAGTTAACTAACTGATTTTAATGTCTATATTATGCTTGGTCTGATAGAATTTCAATGGTGCATTTCACAAGTGAGCAAAGTGAAATCGAGTGATGCACATTAATCATGGCAGCAGATCAAAAGTTGTTGGAATTGGCTGGAAGTCTCCTTCAAATGATGCTCAAGACCCAAGAAAATCTTGGGGAGATGCTCAAGATACAGAAAAGGCAGAATGAAATGAACCACCAGATTTTGCAAGACTCTATTGGTTTGCAAAGGGAGGTGAAAGGAATTCTGGGAGCAATCGACAAAGGAAAGGAAGGTGGATTAGTGATGGGACATTCGTCCAAGCGACCCGTTAAGAAATGGTCCAGGCATGAAGACTCAAAGGAAATTGAGCAGGTAAAGATGAAGCAGCCAGTGAAATGTTAGGGATGCGGAGGACATCATTTACACTGGGACTGCCCAATGAGGGAGCATGAAGAGGGCAACAGTCGCAAAGTTCCTAGGCTTTGGGATAAGCTGAGAGCTGAGAACCAGCAGGAGAAGTTCATGGAAGCCGAGGGGCTTGGTCTTGAACGTTCAAAGTAAATAATTGAACGTGGGACAGATCTGCAAAATTTTGAAATTTTGATGTGTAATTGTATATGTATTCCTATGTATTGGAACACCGAGGACGGTGTTATTCCAAGGGGGAGGGGAATGTAACACCCCGGTTTTGACCCCGTTTGCATGATGTATATAATGTAATTAATCGTGGTGAGGAGCTAAAGGAAAAAGCCCCACCATAAATTTGGTTGTGTATGTTTCGGCAATAGGGATAGTGTTGAAATATTGTAACTTCGAAGAATATTCTATATGTATCTTTTGTGGTCCCCGATGGTCCTACCGGGAGAACCACTTGTATTATCTTGTACCCCGATGCTTCTAATCAGAAGAACTAATAATAGTCATGAGGTTGTCCCCTCTATTTGTAAAGGTGGGTCATTAGCACCCCAGTGTGGTTACTTGAGCCTACATGTGTAACTCGAGCCTACATGATTAACTCGAGCCTACATGTCAGATGAGTTAATTCAAGTGAACGAATGAATATAAATAGAGGTGTGGTGCTCCTCATTTGAGACACACACACTCTCACTTGTGTAGCGCATTAGTGGAGAAGATAAGTAGCTGGAGAAGGAGGAGGATCAGGCTTTGATCTCCTTGTTGGTTTTATCTTTTATCTTTTGGGGCATCTATATTGAGGAAGCTTTTGCTGGGTTTTTCCCTTTAGGGTTTTCCTAGGATAAATATTTGTGTTCTCCTTTTGTATGGTTGTGCTTGTCTATCTTTCACTGATCCTGTTTATATGCTCATGTTATGAAATCGAAATGAAATACTAATGATCTATCTTAGCATATGAAAATTTAACATGGTATTAGAGCCACCCTGAAAGAAGACATTATGCAGCTATAGAAGCTAGGGATTCTTATTTTTTGGGTCTCTATCCACAATCGATCAGCAAAAGAAGGCTAGATTGACTCTCCATTGAAGGGCGCATCTTTCTGTCGAAGCAGAATTCGATTCCGAGCATTTTCAGTTTTGGTGCGGAAAATTACGGCTTTCTATAGAAGAGGAATTTTTGAGTGAGCCCAGCATAGGATTGTTATCCTCATCAAAATAGAAGTTTATAGACCTGGATCAAGAAATTTGGTTGGGTGAAACTCCAGAAAATTTAAACCCTAGTTTGACCCCGATCTGGAAAAACCCTAAATACTAAAACTCCTAAGTTTTGGTACATTCACTATATCCTGAGATTGGAGAAGGATCAGGAGTTGAAAATTTCAGAGGCCGAAGATAAAATCCTGATTACAATGTGTCCAAAATTCAGCCTCATATTCTCTATATTCTGGGAGATATGATCCCTCCAAGTTAGGGTTCCAGCCTCTTCCAGAATTCATCCCTAAACATGACACCTGGGGAGAATTGTTGTAGAGTGGGATACAGAGGTCCAAATAGAATTCTTGAAGATGTTCCAGAAATAGCACGGAATTTAATTTCTGTGTTCCAAATTTCTGAACCTAAAGATGAACCAGTGACATGTGGCATGCCGTACAACTTCACTGTTCTGAACAGTCCTGTAACAGGTCACCTTGGGTAAATGATCATAAATTCCAATTGGTGAAACCAATTCCGATGAAACCTATGGTTTTGGATCAGGAACATGTGAGGTTACCTTAGTGAGAAATTTTAGACACATAGAAGTAGTAATTTCGGAGATATCACAGAAACATTAACAAGCATTTCTATAGAAGAAATTGGAAAACTAGGGCTTCCTGTTCTGGGAGCTTCCCTCCACTATTTTCAGAAAAGGAGTACATTGGATAGCTCCATTTGAAGAGATCTATATTTATATCCAATCAAATCTGAAATATTCGAATTTTTGAAAATAAGGGTTTCTCTGACAAACCCTAGATCAGCCAGCTCCGGAAGCAGGACGGACACCTCAAATCGGTAAGATCTAATCTTTTGCTATTTGCATTTGAGGTTCTCATTTCAAAGTGATATATCACATCAGCTTGATGATAAGCTTGGTGAAGTTGAAAACTTCCAAGCATGGAAGTATTTGATCTCTTTGAAGAAAATGAATTAGACACCTACATGAGTAGAGAGGTTCCAGTTCTAGAGGGAGATGAGCCTCAAAGCCTTACACAAGAAGAACTTGATCAAGGCCAAGAAGATCATTGTTGATTCAATCGCGAATCAACTTGTATCACAAGTGTATTCCCTAAAGACACAGAAGATGTCTGATTCCTTGATCAAGCTATTTGAAGATAAGAACATAATTCAGAAGATGGATTTGAGAAAACAGTTGAAGAATGTGAAGATCCAGAATGCATAACATCTTGAAGCGGTAGAAGAAGAAGCAGAGAATGGCCTCCCATGATCATGGGATTCATTCATGTGAGGAATGTGTGCCAAAAGGAAGTGATTACTTTTAGTTGACTTTGGGAAGAAGAATAAGCTCGTCTCATAAGAAGAGAAGAAGAAAGATGGGAGCAAATTGAAGATCAAGCTCTCACCATTCAAAGAAGATCCCTCAAGCGATGAGGAATATGAAGAACTCAATTCTTGACGAATCTCTTATCCATCTTATCATTTGGATAAGAAATGATGATTTCATGGATGAAGAAGATGATGAAGCAGAATGATCAAGAAGGAGTCTACCCACGAAACAAACAAAAGATAAGTATTCAATTGTCATTTAATGATATTGTTTTGTTATGAATTTGATTATATTCAGTTGATGTGTTGTTTGCATGCATGTGATGGGTAAGTAGTTCATGGTTCTATACAAATCTTCATTGTTACTTATCTAGAATGAAACCTATTTGTTGACATATTGGATTAGTGCACAATCTCAATGATGTCATGGTAGAGATGGAAGGCATATAGAAAGTTTCTGTGAGATATGGATGAATGTTGTATTGGCTAAATAGTTGCATGCTGCATAAGAATTTGTCGTTATGCATATGTAGTTCTAACCATGCAACTAGTGCATTTGAATTGTAGGAAAGGTCCTGTACAACGTCCTAAAAGAAAAGAAGGATGAGACTTGTTCCGAAGAACAAGTGATGACAATTCAATAAACATGAATCTGAATCTCCCAGGGTCAGAGACACCATGACGAAAGAAAGAGCTTCAAAGAGCGGTAGATCCACCTCGAAGGATGAAGACCACCATGGGTATGAGAGATAACTCAATATGAAGAAAAAAAAATGTTATGAAAGAAGCTATGATCAAAGAATAACAGTTGATTATGGGGAATGATGTATATGATATGATTTTGAGACATAACGGGAAGTACGTAGTATCTTCCATATGGATCTGCAAGAACAAGTGTACAAAGAAAGAATCGTGATTTGCCTCAGAAAGAATAGACTATGACATGACATAATCTATTGACCAGTATATATCAAGCATAGAATCACCTATACAGAATGAAGAAGGAAGATAATACTCCACTTCAGGGGGAGTGACTACCGAAGATATCTGAGTTCGAAACTGTATGACATGATGGACAGCTTCCTGATGGATCGAAACTTTACCAAGAATAAAGTGGGTTCCTAACCTTTATCCCAAGGTTGTAGAAGATGAACCTGTCATCCTATTATTATATGTGGATGACTTATTCTTGACAGGGAATGAGAAACAGATCATGGAAAGCAAGAAGAAACTAGCAGAAGAATTTGAGATGAAAGAACTTGGGTCAATGCATTATTTCATAGGTCTGGAAGTATGGCAAAGTTCAAAAGAAATCTTTCTCAACCAGGGAAAGTATGCAGTAGAGATATTGAAGAGATTAAATATGTTGGAATGCAAAGCCATGGCCACACCCATGGACTCCAACCTGAAGCTGTTAGATGATGACTCATCAGAGTTAGTAGATGTGACTCATTACAGACAGATCATTGGGTCGTTGATGTACTTAACAAATACCAGACTAGACATTTGTTTTGTTGTGAACACCTTAAGTCAATATCTTGTTCAACCAAGATGGGTTCACCTAGTAGCTGCAAAACATGTGATGAGATATCTGAAAGGGACTATATAGACCTTGGTCTATACTATGATGGTAGCCATGACTACGGATTGTATGGCTATACAGATGCAAATTGGGTTGGAAGTATCTCAGACAGGAAAAGCACATAAGGTATATGCTTTTGTTTGGGGTCTTGTTGGCCTGATTTTATGAATCAGAGCCAATAAGGAGGTTTTGTCCACACAATCAGCTTAGAGTAGCGTCCGGTATGTTTGGTTTAACAAAACCTCGCAGGTTATGGTCCTGCTACCAGCTAGTTTGTCTCTTAAGGAGAACTTAAAACCAGCAAAATCTAACCTATTCTAATACCTATCTTACCTAAATACCTAAAATATCCTGAGGTTGCTTTCTTAAGGAAAGACTTCGATTTTTGGGAAGTTTTCTAAATATGAAAACTTACTTATAATATGCAGTATGATTTAACAGTGCTAATTAAAAAATAAAATAAAATTTAAAACTAATTAATCTATCTATCCTATTTAACCCTATCTCAGTTGAGAGCAGTTTTAAGACTATATTAATTATTAATCAATAACAGAAAACTGAAGTATGATCTAAACAAACATATTTAAATCATAACAAAAGTTACTCTGCTATGTAATAATAGAAATGAAATTTAACCTATAATCACACAGTCAACTTCAACTTCCAAAACTGATTAATAATTAACTATCAAGACAGTCATTTGAATTTGAAATAATGCTTATTTAAAATTCACTGTTAACATACAAATGAAATTTTAAATAAACAGAAAAGTATATCATTAAAACTGATGTTTATAGTGAACACACTAATAAACAAAACCATAATGAAATATTTATTCAACAACTAACTTGAGATGATAAAGTGAGAAAAATATTTAAACATCAATGTGTCACAGCACACAGAGTTCATATATAAACAGAAGACAACAAACTGAAATATATGTATATATATATATAAATCCAAAAAATGAAATACCAGTCACAGTATCATTTGCAGATGTCCAGTATCATTCACATGAAAGCTTCAGCTTCAAGTATAATGTAGTACTAGTAACAAAATATATTTCAAATGAGTTTTCTTCACACACTCCATCCCCCTCAAGTTCATCAAAACTCTTCACTTATATACTAGTAAGAGTCAGTTTTTTGCTATAAAAGTTGCCTGCTACATTATAGGGACTATTTAACCAAAAGGGCATCTAATTACACCTATTACTAGAAATAGAAATCGACTGGCCTGAGTCGAGGTATCTCAGAAATTTCTTGACCATTGATAAAACTCCATCTTGTAACAAATCAGCTACATCTCCATGCCATTGTATAACCACGTCCTGAATTTCTGGAAAAGGGCGATGATGAAACTTCTTGCATCAAATTCAATCAACGCATCATATTAAAACGAATTTAACACATCTAACAGAAATACTTAAAAATTATAAAGGCATGCCTGTTAAATCTCCGATTTTACAGGCATGCAAAATCGAAATAACCATTACCTGTTATGCTGTAACATTGGGATTGGGGGGGGGATTGTCTAACTATGGGAGCCATTGGGAAAGTGCCATGTGTCAACCACCTTATTGTCTCTTTCAGCCACCAAGTCATTTGGGACAAGTGTTAGTTAAGGGAAGTTACTACTTGAGGAAATGTGGGCATGGGGGGGTGTCAGTTTGGCAGGATACTGTCAGTTCTGACAGTACACATACCAGCGGAAGAAGCCTTTGTTTCCCTCATGCAGGCAGTTGGCTTGATCTTCACCTTCATGATTGTGGTCTGAGGAATTCCATCCTCACACAGAGAGACATTCTGTTTTCCTGACACACAGTTTTCCCATCATTTTCCTCACGCACCAGTCGGGGTTCTCCTTTGGTTTTGTGCATGTAGCAAGCTGGAAGAGCAGCCTCAAGGGCACGATTTATGCTGTGTATGTGAAATAGCCATGTTTTTCATCCATGATTCTATCTTGTTGTTGGTTTGACCCACGATTTGGGTTACTGTCGTTCTTCTCATGATTTTTGGATGCTGTTGAGAGTCTGATTTCTTCTTCCATTTTTGGACTGTGTCTTTTCCCCTTGCGCACAGATTGATGGAGAATCAGTTCTTTCCCCATTTCTGTCTATGTAACTTTATTTAGCATTTGCATTGAGGAATTGTGTGCTATGGGATCTCGGATGTTGGATGACTGCTGATTTCCACATCCGTTGGCTGAGTTTTCCCATGTCTATGTTGGGAGTTTTCCTTCTTCCCCAACTGCGGAGTGTGTAAGGTCCTCATTGTTTCCTCATCAGATTGTGGTATGCATTTATGTCCTTCTTTTGCCCAAGATTGAGAATCAAAATTCTTCCCTGTTTTGAGACTGTGTAAGGTTGCCATAGTTTTCATTGTGAGTTTGTGGCTGTTGATGTACCCTAGTTTTGGGTTGCTGCTGAGTTGTTTTAGCCATGCTAGGGCCAAGAACAAATCTGAGTTGTCTTGTAGACTTGAGTTGTGTTTCACCTTTTTTTGGGATTGTCACCCGGTTGTCTTTGCCTTCTTCATAGAGCTGTGAATGGATTGTTTTGCTGCGGTATATAGTGGTTGGTCTTCGAACTGTTGAGAGTGGGATTAGAGGCTGGGTATGCTTGAGAAGACTAGTGTTGAGGCCACCATCTTAGCATTTAGCCATTCCTAGCTCCTTGACGACCTGGTAAAACCCTACTGTGTGGGTTTGGATGATCGTGTACCTTGGCTATGTGTAAGCCTGCATTGAACCTTACTCCTTGAGGAATCATGCCCAGCTCGGGGGTGGTAGTGTTGCTGAGAGATTGATGAGCAGGCTGGCCTATGGTTGGGTGGAACATTGTAGCGACGTAGCTGGTTGTGGGGTGATTTCTTCATTAAAAGATAAGTACTCCTAACTATTTCATCTCTGCAATTATATCTACTGTTTCATGAATTTTGATGAACATGTTGAATGCTGGAATGTATATGTTTGCTTCCGCTGAATGTTGAGTAACTGTGTATCCCTGTATGTTTTATGCATCTTAGTATGCATGATGTTAAGTTTTTAATATCAGCAGTTATTCCTGTTCATGTTCACGGGGCTGTTTGCCCATTTGCATGTTTTACTTCAAAGCATTTCAGTTTGTCTGTTTTTTGTTGTGCAAAACTTCATGGGGCTAGTTGCCCGGATGTTTGGTGTTTAGTAGCATCCTCTTTCCCGGTCGGAGGGTCGGGGACGTTACAATAATACTAGAAGATGGGCATTCACATGGACACATAGATCAAATGCACACACATTGCATATCTAAGCTTGTCTCTATGTACTCTTCGAGGGTGACTTTTACTTGGCACTTTAAGTTAATCACAAAGGAATTTAGAGATTGTTAAGAATATAGTTGTCATTGATGTCAAAGTAGTTCATGAATGACATAGGAATAACCAATAGACATGGTAGCATGATGAACTCAATAAAAGACAAAGGATCCATTACATGGATCGTCAATTGATGTCAAAGTATTTTAGCAATGACAAAGGAATAATCAGTAAGACATGATGACAGGGCGACAAACTTTGATAGACTTTATCGGATATCTTTGTTGTGCACTATGGAAAAGCTCAGATCACGAGATGTAGTTAAATTTAGTTCGATAGTCAAAAATAAACACTATCAATTTTATATAATGACATAGTCTTATCATCCATCCATATATTATTTATATTCCATCAAGAGCATATCAATAACGTATATGCAACATGTCATGACAATACAAAGAATAAAAACAAATTGGCATAGAAAGTCCTCCCTCTTTATATTTTCCCTTATGCAGAAATCCCGGTGATCATCTTGATATAGTCATCATATTGGACATGTACTTCTAAAGTTTGCAATGGAATCATCATCATATCATCCTCATGTAGTATCACACATTCATTAGCACAATCTAGGTTAAATCATAACCCTATATATGAGAAATTTAACACATGAGGTCATGCAGCTAATTTCATACATGGATGAACTCTAAAAAAATTTCACTTGCAAACTCATATCACATTGATCAATGAATCACAAAACTCTTTACATAGTAAAATGATCAAACTAGAAGGTAACTTGATCATGCAAACCCATGATTATTAAATATCAAGTCAACATCTAAACACATAAAGAGTTAAATAGGTTCCTTACTCACCTAAGAAGTACATACATGAGTTAAAACCTTGTAGGAATCCTAGCCATACTTGACATACCTCTTTAAGAGATCAAGTCCACAGCTTGCTAATTCCATTATCTCTTTTATGATACCATATTTAGGGCATAGACTAGAAGTATCGTTGGAGTTTTAATAAGCACATCTTTTAAGATCAAAGATTCCCTTTACATGCCTTGTGGTAGTTTTGAACCATGTGCATGGTCCATGTGTCACACAACTCTCTTTTAAGACCTAAGACATTGATTTTCCTCATACGATATCTAGGGCATCAATAATCATCTTCATTACAATGACGCATATCCAATACATGCAGGCCAAACATTCTATTTACAAGGATTTCATGGTGGTTTCATACAAAGTGCATGGTCCATGAGCACTAAAAGCCTTTTTTAGACCCTAAGAAATCGATGTTTCTCCTTTGACCATGTTTAAGCCATCAAGAACCATCCTTAGTGCATGAAAACTTGTAATGGTGACCATGCAACACATGTAGGCCAAAAATGTTCTTTATAAGTATGTGTGGTGACTTTGTAGCATGCACTTTAAGGCCGCATAGGGTCTAAGGCCATATGAGTTTCCTAAATAAGATGTTCATGTTATGAAATTCCATTATTATTGGTTATTCATTGAAGGGCCACCGTTGTGATGCTTAGGAAAATAATACAATTGTTTGTAGTTCATTATCTATGGAAACATCATTGTAAGTTTACTTTAACTAGCATTCATCACCCCCTTAAATATTTATTTATGGTAATTGATGAGCTTTAAGAAAGAGTTTTCATTTCTCCAGAGGGTTAGAAATCTATTCATCATTGTTTTACACAAATGATTAAACTTACAAATACATATTATGGTGTATTATACTAGGATATGGAAAGTTATATAAACAATTTTCCTTAAAGTTTGATGCAAATAAGCTAGAACAAGTTATTTTTATTTTTTATTTTTTATTATTTTATTATTTTTTACATTTAGTTTCTAAGCTAAGCCAAATAATCTAGTTGATTCATCTCCTTAGAAAAATACCCATGATAATATTTTAATTCACATTTCATGCATTCCATCCATGTGTGGTTTAGTACTCACTCTTTTTAACCATCTCTTCACCTTTGATTAAAATTTGAAAAAAATCATTTTACATTAAATTCAAAAAACTAAAAACTAAAATATGTGCATTCCATCCATCGTTCAAAATTGAACCCTTCCAAAGGGTTCTAGCCCTTCCTATAAGTGTAAATTTAAAATTGCCCTTCAAAAAAAATGTAAAATCTGAATGTTACCCTTCCAATTAAGAAGGGCATAATTTATATCAACATTTTAAAAGAAGGGAAACATTTAAAATTACCCATCCATATCAATTTCTCAATATGTTGACATTCCTATGCTATAAATTTCAACTCGTCATTCAAAATATTGGAAATATGATCAATTATAATCAGTCACTCACTCATGTCATGCACTCAATGCTTACATGTGCAAGATGACCAGTAATGAATGATGACTACAAGGCACTGGCCATCGAGATGTGACTTTGACTCCTGAGTCACTTGGGGCTGCAATCTAAAGTGTGACAATGTATCAACGACTACATTTATAACAACAAAGAACAACTACTAGTCTACTACTAGGCCCGAAATGAGCTCAAAAATTTGTGCTTACTAACTATGTGAACCTCGCTACCAATGTCCACTTTTTTTCATCAAAATGAAATTCAAAAGGTTGGTTTGATGAGTCCTCATCTACAAGAATTAATTTCTTGAATGAATGCCACAGACTCATGATGACTATAAACAACACTCGATGTCATGAAAATGCAAATAATGACATGTAGCTAGGATCACAAATTGTGCAGAGTTCGATTTATGCATTGCTATAGAGAGGTGTCATTGGGCACATGATTTGGACCAAAGCACCTGCAAAATGGTTATTAATAAAATTAAAAAAACAATTGTTGGCTCAATAATAGTCTTCATTTTGATGGTGGCATGATCATGATGCAATATCCCTCTGTCCTTCCAAACATTTGTGGTTTCTCACAACATTTGTCCTTAATGCTCGCCACCAAATTACATATAAAAAGTACATGTCTTTACATCCTCTTCTCTTTAAATCCTCATCTCACAGTCATAACCAAGGATTATTATGCATGCACATCCTCACCTTATAATATCAATTGGGCCAAGGCACGAAGACAACCATAAAATATCAAATGTGTTAAGACGCAAAAAATTAAGAGACAACTATAAGTAAGTCTTATATTAAATTTACCATATAAATATTTAATTGACACTGTCAACTAAGATTTGACATGTTGGATTGTTTTAATCTTCTTATCACTCCTTACCAATGTGATTGCAAGACATTCTTTGAAATGAGGTATACACATTAATTGTTTTCAGTAAATAAATTAAATTTCCTACCCGTGATTGTTGATTCACTGAATTATGGATTGGTACAAAACACAACAATTTTTAGAGCATCGAGCCCTTAATTACTCACACCTAGAAATTTCTCAATTCTATCCATTAATAAACTTCTTTTGGTATTTTGGTTCAATTTTTAAGGCACAATGTTGAGACTCAGACATGGAGTGAGTTGCAAGGATTCAGTGGACTTAGGCTTGATTCCATTTCCCCTCCATCCCATACATGTATGCTTTCATGACAAGTGTTGAACAACACAATTTGATGCCCCGACCTCGGTTATGCTGGTGTTGTGAACTTGCTTGGTATGTAGAATTTTATTTTTTATTTTTTATGTTTTCCTAGTTGTGTATTATTTTCTCTTAGGTGCCCAATCCCCATGATTCTTACATCTCTTAAGCTTGGATTGTTGTCCTCTCTCCGGTTTGAATTAAGTTTTTCTAGGTTTCCCTCTCTCTAGTTGTAGGTTTATTATAGCCTCTTTTTGCTTAGTGGCTTCGTTTTGTACATAGTTATCAGCAAATAATTCTCTCATGGTTCTAGTTTTTCTTTAAAACTATATCTAGTTACAAAGTCATTCACTATGCACAAGATCAGGCATATGCCCCAATATGGTTATCGCATAGTCTAAGTAGTTTTTTTCTATATAATGAAGTGTGTTCCAACTCGAAAAAATACAATAAAATAGTTGTTATGTTACTAAACTATAAAATTAATGATACATATATGACAAATTAATGTGTTCAAAATAAGTTTTATTGAAAATATATCATTTTTTCATGTAAATATTAAGGGGTGCTTAATTGTTTAAGAAAAAAAATATTTGTGTTTTGCATTACTTTAAAGAGTTTAGTTAATTTATACCTATCAATTGAAGTACAATTATTTATATTGCCCATCCATTTGTCATTTAGTACTCACCCTTTTCTAGCCATCTCTTCTTGGTGTGAGAATTTGAGATTAAAATTTGAAAAAAAATCATTTTACACTAATTTCAAAAAACTACAAATCAAAATTTGAGAAAAATCCTTTTTACACTAATTTCAAAAAACTAGAAAACACCAAACATTTTCAAAAAACTAAAAATCTATCTATGGACAGCAAAACATTTTCAAAAAACTAAACTTCCATGAATGGGCGCCAAAACATGTCAAACTACCTGCGATTGGCATCGTGGTCTTCTGTTGTCATCATCGACTTTAGCAGAGTAGCACATAGTGAAGGCTAGGGGAATGTGGTGTTGAGTGCTTTGAGAGGGCACTGGGGATTTTTCCCAAGGATTGGTTTGCTATTTCCCTTGAGCTAGCCGAAGCTCGTTTGGAGGTCATAAATAGTTACAGGTCTAGCATTTTTATCTTGGAAATTTGCATACTAAAGATGGATTGAAAATGCTGGAGAAATGGCGTGCTGAGGCCTATCCATTCACTTAATAAACAATTGAACAACTCGGACGTGAGGCTGCAGTTGCAATCTCTTCTGACGACGCGGCACAAGGATTTTCTCATAACAGTTGATGGGAAAGAGGTAAGTTTGTCTAAATATGTATGTATGCACCTCTGTAAGTTTATTTGGGTTCTTTATTCTATAACAAGGGGCATACTACAGCCCAGATTGGGTGGATGTGATGCACAAACTCTTGGTGATTGACCAGATTCTAGTTATAATATTTTTGGTGGACCTTTTGTTTAAAGTAGTTCAGGAATGTAGTGTATTTAGTATGATTATGAGAGGTTCATTTGAAAATGTTTTCAAAATATATTAATCTGTTGTACCTTGCATGTAAACATTTAGCTTGAGATTCCAATTGCATAAACACCCTCTCCATTCATTATAAGCAGCCTCGCTTCAAAACATCCCAAAAGAAAATATTTTATAGCACAGGGAATGATCATTAAGCATATAATTGGGGAACTTTTGAATATGATTTTTTTGAGGGATTTTTTATTAATTTTCCATGGTTATGCATGCGAGCAGCGTGTCAATTTCATGGTATGGGTTTCCTTAAAGCTACACTTTCAACAAAAATGGTTGTTTGCTTCTCTATTCTTAACAGTTTTGGTTCTTCCTCGCAAGGTATGTGCTTGTCTAATATTAATGTTAATGTTTCCTCAAGCGGGTCTGAAGATTTTCATGCAATCTTCAAGCTATTGTCTTTGAAGAATTTCATGCAATATTCAATCTATTGTTTTAGTTAATGCTTCATCAAAGATATTTTTACTCGGATGGGTTCAAGCAATTTCATGTTCTTTTAAGAATTCATACACGCCCAATTCATTATTTAAATTTTACTGTAATACTTGAATGAATTTCATCGTTTCAAAGATTTGGAATCCTCTATTTCTATCTCAGTGTAGTACTATTATATTATAATTCTTATTTCTTGATTGTTGTGTGTTATCTATATCAAGTTGGTTTTGAGGACATCAATAATTTAAGGAAGTCAAAGGCTCAAAACAAGGATCGATAATGGAAGGAGACAATATTGGTAAAGGGGCAGTAGGTTTTTAAGTTTTTGTGCCATTCCTGATGAGCAGCAGTGTATTAGGTCGGTTTGTGGTTGAGAATAATAGTATAAGTTTGCTGGCTCTGAATCATTTAAAGGGAAGAGGCATAGTGCTATTGGGAATTTTGGAGTTCCAAATTATGGAGGGACTATGATTGGTCAAGTGGTGTATCCAGAGAAAGGAAAAGATGGCCACAAATCCTTTGAGGAATTGGATGTCTCCTTCAAGAAATATCCAACAAAACCCCTTTTTGTTCTGGTAGATCGCGGAGGTGGGTTTTTTTCACTTGAACCTTCAAATTTCATATATCATGTATGTATGGAATATTCTCTCATATTAGAAACACCATTGAGACTAGAAGGCACATATGCAGTTAGGAAATTAGTGGAAGAATATATCTAAGAAGACCACAATTCATTATTTAAGCTTCTTACCAGGAAAATAGTGGAAGAACAATTGGTTGGATAGGTGAACTTTTCAGAATCCAGTTGATTATCAATTGGTGTAAGGATTTTTTCAATGTTTGATATGAAATGATTTCAATCCCAATAAACTTTACTGTTATCTACTCGTATTCTCACGTGTAGCCTTGTGAATCATTAGTTATGATTTTTTTGCATCCTCAACAGTTATCGAATGAATTATTTTGTAAAGTGTTCTTAGTTTCTTATTGGGTGCTTGCCAGGCCTCTGATCTGTTGACCAAAATTTCCGATTTGATTCTTAATTGTGATGTAGAGTGCTACTTTGCATTGAAGGTATGGAATGCACAAAATGTCAACGCTGCTGTTGTTCTTGTTGCAGATGATCGTGATGAGCCTCTCATAACCATGGATTCTCCAGAAGAAGACACGACATCAACTGATTACCTTGACAAGATTTCAGTTCCATCTGCATTAATTGAGAATTATTTTGTGGATGACTTGAAAAAGGCTATGCAAAATGATGAATCCATAACATTAATTAAGCTTGATTGGATTGAATCCATGCCTCATCTAGATGAACATGTAGAATATGAGTTCTGGACAAACAACAACTTTGAACACGTAGAATATGAGTTCTGGACAAACATCAACAATGAGTGTGGACCTAGGTGTGATGATCAGATGGATTTTGTGATAAAGTTCAAGGGCCATGCTCAAATACTGGAAAATTCACGTGTGAATCTTATTTGTCCATTCAATGATCTTCAATATATGAGATAAGACGACCCAAGAAAATGGTCACCTGTACAAATTATTATGTGCAGAAATTTTGATGTTTCTCTACGCCAGGTTTCAATTTCAAATGTACAGTCTCTCCACGTCCAGGTTTCAGTTTCAAAGGTAGAGTTTGAAAACCCCTATAACTATGCTCCTTGAATTTTTGGACTTTTTTGCTTTGTAAGATTCCATTGACATTCAAAGAATTTAGGCTAAACATTGACTTATTTACCGAATGTTTTCAAATTTAAAAACTTTATGTACAAAAGTATTTTGGAGGAAACTTATTTTCACTTATGTGATCATTTAGAAGTTTGATGTAACTTATTTTCCTAGACTTGCTTTCATTTCATAAAATTATATTATCTACACACAACTTTCTCTCATTTTTTAAAACATATGAAAGTTTTCTTCAGTGTTTCATTTCCCAACATTAGGGGTATGCTAGTACACTTCATTGCAGCATGATTGTCTTACGCTGTGTCACTTACATTATTCAGGATTGTGTAGTTGGATTGTTATTTTCCCTGCTCCCTATTCGTTACCTTCAAAACCTACATGAATAAAATAATAATATTTTATCCAAAACCCAAATGGACTAGATCAATAGTGCATAAAATAATGAGTGGTTTTTCAACAATAGAAATGATCCCCCACCACTTGAGGCATGTGCCCTGCTTGTAGGGGGAAGAAATACACAAACCTTATTTACTTGGAGGGTAGCGATTCAGCTCTTCACTTTTTCTTGAGCATGATTCAACAAGCATTTAGATGATTACATAGCATCAATATGCATTGACACAAAGCCACACATATATGAGCAACAATCTTAATTATCAATCCCAGCACTAGAAAGAAGAGCAAATGGTTTTCTAAAGTTACCTTCACTTTCAAAAACCATCACAAATGGAGGAGCCTTGCTTCTAGGCTCAAAACCTACTTGAATAAAATAATAATATTTTGTCCAAAACCCAAATGGACGACATCAATAGTGCATAAAATAATGAGTGGTTGTTCAACAACAGAAATGATCCCCACTACTTGAGGCAGGCGCCCTACTTCTATGTGGACAAAAGAGCATGAGAGTTCTAACTACTTGCTCAAATCATTGAATACATGAGTCAAAGTGGTCAGTCAAATGTGAAGGACCAAGTTTTCCTTGAATGCTCTTCCAAAATTTGGTTAAACAATACATATTTGGTAACTTCCTCATGGTGCAGCCTCTTGGAAATGATGAGGAAAACTCTGCTCTTGAGAGTTTGATCTGGAAACTAGTACCAATTTGTTGACCAAGCATGGACCTTTTCTTTAGACACGAACGCTCAAGGAAAGTGAAATAAAACATAACATGTTTTAACTGCTTCCAGTGGTAGTGCGCTCCCTCTTGAAGTAGATCCACATGTGTGGTTATAATTAAACTTTGATTCCAACAAACCCTTTATTTTTTCGTCTTCAAATGTGTGCAAAAGGGTAAATAAGGCCCCACAACCATAGTGTTCTAGGAAAAGTTTCAAAATGGTCTCTTTGCATGAACATGCCCACCACATGTTAAAAATTAGGATGTAATGTTGAGCTTCTATCTGTTGAAGTCTTGAATTATAGTGGTCATCATAGAACTATATCAATTTCATATTATGAATGTGGGTAAGTATGCTGGGCAAGAACTGGTGGGATGAATATTTCATCCCTTTGGTGTACTAACTGATCTATATTAGTTTTTCTTGTTTTTTTTGTAAATAGCCACAGGAGATTTGAATTCATGACTTTCCATTTACAACTTCTCATTTCAATTCTTGCATGTACAGAAAATGAATAAATAATAAGAAACAATTCTCGCATGTACTTATGCCATTGGATCATATGAAGGAGTCAAGGTAGATCGTGTGGGATGGAGTTAGAACATGTCATAGGGCTTGGGAAAATTGAGGCCTATCTATGGACAAGTTTGTTAGCACTTCATGAATATGTTTGTGCTAGCTAAATACCATCACCGGGTTGTTCACATAATCATCTATAAATATGAAAAGGCACATAATATGTGTTGATTGGAACTGATAATATGGGCTAATGTGGAGTAAGCTAATTAAGAACTTGATTTATGACAGCTAATTAAGAACTTGATTTAGGACCGAAGAATTGCAATTTTGATGTATCCTTCTTGGTTCTATGAGGAAATAAAAATCAATATTATGGTGTTGACTCTACATTAGTGAACTTGTTTTAAATTGACTTCAAAATTAAGAGATAATGTTATAAATACCCATATGATATCCTTTATAGTGAATTAGCATGTGGTGTTCTATTCATTATTTATGCTCCAAAGATTATGAAAAAAGCAGATTACAAAATTACCCCAGTCCTTAGAGAGATTACCCAGTTTATCAATCCTGAAAACCTTTGTAGAGGGGACTTTTCTTTACCATCTCAACAGATCATATGGATATTCTTCTATCTTAAACAAATAGAGTGTTTAAATCTTCATTCACATGATGATAGATCTATGTTATTCTTTTATATATGTTCATAGTTTGAGGATTATTTTTATAGCATTTTCAGAAATTTGTAACATTATATAGCTTAGGTTGAATGCAAAGCACAATAAATATCATATAGCCCCTAGTCTAGGAAAATAACAGAATTTCAATCAATTCTGGTATTAGATAGAAATTTCTGGGATTGAATACTTTTGTTTGGATGAATTTTACAAAAGAGGCCATTTTGGGTAGATTTTGATTGTAGTTTTCCTATTTTTAGGAGGATTAGATTGAATTGAGTATTTTGCTAAGAAGATACTCACAAGAGTTTCTTTGTAATAATTGTGTCATGGAAGTATATTTTGAATTAATTTTGAATCTGAATCTTGATAGATCATGATTATCTATATGCAGGATAATAGGTGAATATTTAAATCAAATACCCAATTTTTCAACTGCAAACATGGGAATCAGAGAATTTCAAAGAGGCCAATTTATTTTCGATTCCATGATACCAACCATTTTGCCCCTAGTATCTGGAGGCTTAGAGCAGGTTATAACAGTCATACAAGCACATCTACTAATATTGATGTGGCATTCCTCGGAGACTATAGTGAACTACTTCAGCAGGTATGCATCTTGGTTTTAAAGAAAATAATATTTTCCTACCTTGTTTTCCATGTTAAGGGTTTATGTATTTTGGATATTGTCTTTATTTGGTATTTTGTTATCTATAATTGTTACTGTTCTAGATCCTTGTTTTCTGTCTTGACTCTCATTTTTAGGTGGTACTTTAGGAAAAAGTGAAATAACATCATCGAGTGAAATGTTCTTGTAATCTTTAAAGAAGGAGGGATCATTCTTCTTATAAATAAAAGCAGGGAAAGCTATGTTTAAAATTTAAAGCCCCCGCAATTTAGCAGAAATCCTAGATTCTTCAACTACCCTTATTATCTCCTACTCCAAGAACTTGTAAAAGCCAATATAAAATTCCATAGTCCATCCATCAGGACCTAGGCTCTTTGCCTTACTGAAGGAAGACAAAATCCCCTTCAATTCTTCTTTGGAAACTTATGTTTCTATTCTTTCTTTCATTTTTTGATAAAAAGTTTAATGATCCTCATATGCTCTACAATATAAGGGACATCAGGTTTCCTTCAATGGAGTGCTTTAAGATCATTAAATTATAAATTGGTCCCACATACCAATGGCAAATCACACACTACTTTTATGAGTGCAAAGTTTTTATCATTGCACTTCATTATCCCTATATTATATTATGAAAATTAATTGTTTCGCTTCTAAAAACACATTTGTAGGTACATCGTTTACTATTCCAGGTTGATTATTGATATAGTTTCACTCATAATCTTATTCTATGTTGGTGATTTTGTTTTAAATTTAGTTAAAAAGAATTTTACTGCACTTCTAATCATGTCATCCTGCTAGACATTTTTCAATAACAAAGAACCAAGTAATCAACAAAAATAAGATATTTATTTACCTTTGCAACTTTTGTCCAATCAGAGCATTTCAACAACAGATAAATAATCAATCTTTTATAAATTGTGGTCTTTGGATATTATCACTTCGAACCTGTGTCATGCGAAAAGTATGTTTATTTTGCACACACTTCATGCACTTAACTGTGTAGAAGAGTAACATAGTTGGTGTCACCATCTGCCTTTTGTGTTGGTAAAACCACACCTTACTTGGATTTTTAGGTGGGTAAACTAATTTTATTCTCCTTTGTTTATCTGTGTGAAGTTGGTTTACGGTTTATTGTGAAACTTAAGGTCTACTGGATCTTTCAGATTTTTCAATGCTAAAGTATTGTGATTCTGAATGATTTCATTGGGTGTTTGTTTCTAGAATTTGGAATAGTTGACATGATTGCAAATATTGTCCTCCCTTTGCAAGGACATTGATAAGCCTTCTGAGTAACTCTTGAGTCTCTTAATTCTAAGTCAGAACAGATAGGTGTCCACATCAATTTGTTATCTAGTATAAGGAAGTGACAAAAGGACTTTGTTCTAGTTGCTAGACTTTTTTGAGAGTGCATTTAAGGAGAGATTAAACCATCTGTTGAAATGCCTTATTAGAAAGGGACCAACATTTTCCTTGTAATGACTAAGTGAAAATAGGTCTCTAGTGCCGAGTTCATTTAATTTCCTATGCTGACAATATGTTTTTCTTGATCTTTGCAGTGCGATATAAATTGCATATCTTTCATTTCTTCAGGTCTCCAAGTTGGTAGCAAGACCATTATATCAGATCTAACTAATTCCCTAATTTATTCAATTTTCATTTTTGTTCTTGGATTAGTGTGCTGAAAGACTATCTTCTATTAAGTGCATTGTTTGAAGATACTACTTTATAAATCTAATGTAAATTGTTGCTCTTAAATAGATCACAGTGAATGCTGACCTTTTTTGATAGCCATATATTTTAATATGTGTGTTATTTTCCTTTACATATATGATAATATTATTTATGAACATTGTTGGTAGTGTTTGTTGTTGTAAATATATACTAAATTTTGCTACAAGCACCTTTATCATTTTAAGACTGGGTATAAAGGGATGACTATTTGTATTAGTATTATATTTTTGTTGTTCATTTGCACTAAGGAATAGTGATTTTTGCAATCCCATTAAGCCAATTTCTTGAGTTTTGTTAAAATTCCTAGAAATGGTTTATGGATTTCATAACTTGCTTGATCATATATTGTGAACTTATACATTCTATCATCCTTTTCCACCATTAGATACTCAAAGTTGTGTATTGATAATTTTTACCATTATAGAGGACTATGTAAGTTAGGTTCCCCAATTTTTAAAGGGTGCTAGCTCAATGGAAGAGCGCCTACCTTACAAGCAGGAGGTTGGTGGTTCGATTCCTCCATGCGCTAATGATATTATAATATCAGTTAAAAACAACTAAATTATTAACCAAAAAATAAGAGATAAGTGACCAAACAAAATGACCAAAATTCGTATATAAAATTACTAAAAATGACTCAATTAGTGACAAAAAAATGAGAGATGCGAAACTAAGCATTAAAGAGGATGCAACACGCGGCGCTAATGATGAATCCAAACATGGTATTGATATGGTAGCAAAATAAGATGCGAAACTAGGAATTAAAAAGGATGCAACATGTGGCGCTAATGATGAAGCCAAACATGGCATTGATATGGTAGCAAAATAAGACGTTAATTTGGATGCAAAACATGACGCTACATAGGAAGAAATATGGTGCAACAATAGAAGAAATTTTTGGCGTCATTTTGGTAGAAAAACATGATGCAAAAAAGGAAGCAAAAATTGGTGCAAATTTGGAAGCGAAAATTGGCACATATTTGGAAGTAAAACATGGTGCAAAATGGGATGTTAAAGTGGTAGCAAAAACAAATACAATATTGGATGCTAACATGGTGTTATTAAGGATGAAAATATGGCGCTAATGGGGACATCATTTAAGAAGCAAAAGAAGACACTTGCTAGGAAGCAAAATCGGACATTATTTAGGAAGCAAACCTCGATGTTGTTTAGGAAGCAAAGTTGGACACTATTCTGGAAGCAAAAAAATAGACATTATTTTGGTCATAAAGGATGCTATCTAGGAAGAAAAAAAGGACATTTTCTGAGACGCTTTAAGTTGTGTCCATGACGCGTCCCATTTAGCGTCTAGTTTGACCACTCAATGTAAAAAAAACACTAAAAAGGGACGCTAAATGGGACGCTAATTCCATGATTTGTTGTAGTGGTACAACACCTTCTGGAAAAGGAGAGAAAGGGTATCCAAGAGTGAAAAAAATTGTATTTTATTATTCATTTTTACATACTATGATTTCAGTAAGGTGTAACTTTCATTTGCTGATAGCTAGAGAATTTCAATAATAACCTGAAGATAGTGAAATAAATTGAATTTCAATCAAACGTGAAGATGGTAAAGTAAGTTATTAAGATCATTTTTGGCACATAAGTTATATTGTTTTCTCTACATGCCTGAAATTAAAAGTTCCAGTATATATTGTATATATTGATGTTTATGGATAAAATGATATGCAAATTTTGAAAAATGCACTTTATTAAATTTTTTTGCTCATCCCGCATTAACTATGCTTGCTTCAACACTTTGTTATTGAACCTTTTATGTATGCTCTAGGGAGAAAGATAAGAAAAATTAATATTATAGCATTCAAATCTATAATTTTTTTTTATTCTTGTATCTTTTATGTTACCGTAATATCAATTCGTTGAAGGGTTGAGGGATAATACCGTAATCACACCCTTTATAAATAACATGTTTTATAACATGTGGTTGAATATTTTGGTCTTTTATTTATTTTGTTTTGTTTTAAATATTAAGAAAATCATATTTTGGCATATTAATAAAATAAATAAAATTTAATTGAGGTTAAGTATTTTTTATTTATCACGGATTTTAATGTTAAAGTTTTAGGGTTTTCATAAAATTTGACAAATTTATGTTAGAATGCAAATCAAAATAAAGATATTGACTTAAAAGTACAACATAGTATAGAAAATAAAAAAATATAATTTTCATCTCTTTCAACTTTAACACTCCAATGTGTTAAAGTTGAAGCACATAGTGGTAAGACTAATTAGACGGAACTATAGCACCAATAAGAGAATCTCTTACTGACAGCAGAAAAGAACAAGTAAGATAACTTACTTGGTAAGTTCACTACTACAAGGTGTGGTTGTTTAAGACTAAATTAGCATTTTGTCTTAAATTTTAGTTTAGATTGTTTTTATATATTTTAAGAATCTTTAACAAAATGTTTAAGACGACTTTTAAAGACAAAATTATAAATGTCTCAAATATATTTTAAGAATGTTAATACAATTTTTTAAGATGATTCGTAAGACAAAATTAGAAATGGTCTCAAATGCATTTTAGAAATGTTTTAGAATATTTTTTAAAACGATAAATTTCTATTTTATATTTTTTAATTATTGTTTTCATATCTTAAAACTCATTTTTTTGGAGGGAAAGAGAATTGGTTTATTGGGTTTTTACATAAATATTTTCCAAAACAAAAAAAATGATGTAATTCACTAATTAATTTTATTGAGCTTCCAATGCAGCTTCGGGTGCAAATTTTGGTGCTTACATAGGTCTATGATGCATGCAAAAGATGAAGGTATATGCATCAAAGCTGAAGTTGTATTCAGCTTACAGTGCTTGCATAGATCCTTGAGGTGCATCGAACCTGAAGCTCGTAGCTGCATCAAAGTTGAAGGGGGAGGCGAAGGCAGAGGTGGAGGTGACTGTGTCAAAGCCAAAGATTATTCTTGTGGCTTGGAAAGATGAGCTAACGAAATCTATGAATTGAGGTTCATTCCTAATCTTTATATCATAATTTTAGTGAAGATGTTTTTAATTCCCAGAGATGTTTTTAAGCACAATATTTGTGGTCATCTCTTAGATCCTGGTCATATTGTGGATTCAACAAAACCCTATCCATATCATTGTGAATCCTGAGCTATTTCTTGAATTTTTGGTTTGATGTCACAACTAATTGCTATGACACTAGAAATTGAGTGTTTGAGGTACAGTGGATGAAGTGAGAGAGGAATCTCAAGTCCTTGATTGAAGACCCATTTGACCCAACACCCGTCAATAACCCTAATTTAAATTGTTATAGAAGGGCATTTAATTTTTCTTGCTGCTAAAAAAAATTAAAATACTCTATCTAATGGATTTGAATTTGTAATTTTAGTAGATTTGATTATGAGGCCTAAGAGGTTGTTAAATTCATCAGGCCTCTTAATTCTAACACTGCATACATACAAGTTTTCAGGATTCTCTGAAGCGAGAAGATTGGTTGATGAAGGAAATATTGGGTCACATGCAATCAACCCAAGCCCCACGACATGATACTCAATAATCTCTTGAAGTTGGTAAATTCTGGTCATAATAATAATATTAAGAAGATGGGATTGATCCATTCCATTGCAAATAGTTTACAAGATTAGGGAAATTAACATCACACAGATCTCCAATATTCTCCAAACACAAGGGATACTAATTCCTTTAGGTTCAAAATTTCTAGAAAAAACAAAAAACAAACTACTAGTTAACTTAGTACTATAATGAGTAGATCTTACAAATTTTGTTGGGGTTTTCAGTTGGAATACGTTGAGAATGGTTTATTTTTTATGACGAATGATTGCTTAATCAATGTTGAGACATTTAAGATAGTTTGATTTAGAATTTTACTGTGGTCATTGTTCCTGAATCCCTGAGACCATGGATCTACAGGATTCTCATCACAACTTTGTACACTTTTCATTTAATTTTACTGTTCCCTTTGTTAACAAGTGTATGACTTGTGCATCCGCTATAAATATTTACATTACATTACATATGTAGATAGATTATAAATAGCAACATGTCAATTCGCTAATAAAGAGTTGTTACACTAGAACAATCCTTGTTCCTTGGTACGAACCTTGTGGGTATCTTACACGCATGAATATATTTTACAAATTGTGTATGGGACTTAGTAGGACTTCAGTGAGAATAGTTTCTCCTTTATGTGCTATATGATTTCTTAAGCAATGTTGAGATCTTTAAACAGTTTGATTTAAAATTTTATAGTTAGATATTTCCTAGTACCCTGGATCTAGACGATGCTCTTTGCAATTTTGTACTGCTTCAGGTTCTTTTGACTATGCAATGTGTTAAAAAGTGAATGACTTATGGTGCAGAAATAAAGATTCATGTTAGAGGATATATCTAGTCAGAAATTAAAATGACAACATATAAATTCATTAAGAAAGAGTCATTACACCAGCATAGCCCTTGTTACTTAGTACTAACCCTGTGGGTATGATCTCACTATATTGCTTTATCTTTATGTATTTTCTATCCTAATTACCACCGACAGGCTTACAAAGAGAAATGATAGATAAGGGAGCTAGGAAACTATCATCATAGCTCTTTTGAAATACATAAAAAATTACATATTATACAATATACCAAATACTAGAGGACTGTTAGTCATTAATGACCATCTTTCCTGAAGCTACTGTATTAACATTCCTTTGATCTTTTTCCTTCTCTATAATGTTTGTGTCTTTTATTCTTTTCATTTCTTTTGTTTCTGGCTTCTCAAGTCTTTTGCAATTTGGATTTTGTTGCTTGTGTCGATTTGCTTGTGGTTTTGCATATCATTATAAATTGATGTCGCAAAATTTTTGTGTTTCAACAACTGTTAGCATTGCGGTCCTCTGAGGGTTTTCTACATCCTAGGATTGTAATCATTTTGGGTCAATTTGGTTAAGTATTGTGGCTTTTTCTACCTTGTCATTGGGTTCCTCTGTCAGACACTGCAACATTTTTTCTAATCTTTTCACCTTGCTTTGTAATTGCATATACACTACAACAAAAATTGGATTTAGCGTCTCTTTTTGCATCCTTTTTTGCGTCTAGACCATCTTTCAGTGTATTTTTCTTCATTTTTTGGACAAAATGGTGCAATTTCACAGGTTGGTGCTATTTTAGGAGTTCAGTGCATCCTTTTTCTAAATTTGGCACAAATTGCAGCGTAATTTGCACCGGGTTTTGCACCTGGTAATGCACCAAGTTTTGCATCAGGTTTTGCGACAAGTTTTGAGCCTAGTTTTGCACCTAATTTTGCGCCTAGTTTGTACATCTACTCTTGTTGCGCCCCCTTTTACGCCCATGTTTGCCTCAACTTTTATGCCCTTGTTTTCATCCACTTTTGCATCCTTTTTTACATCCACTTTTGCATCCACTTCTGCTACTTTTTTTGCATCCTTTTATGTGCCAAGTTTTGCATCAAATTTTACATCGTGTTTTGAGTCTAGTTTTGCATCTTGTTTTGTTTCAGCCATTTTTGCATCCACTTTTGCATCCATTTTTTCGTCCACTTTTGCACCCACGTTTTCATCCCATTTTGCATCCCATTTTGCATCCATGTTTACGTCTTTTTTGCATCTACTATTGCAACCACTTTTGTCACATCCCAATTCACACCCATTTTTGTGCTTACTTTTACACCCACTTTTGCTTCAACTTGTGCATTCACGTTTGCATCTTTTTTTGCATCCAATTTTACATCAGTTATTGCATCCCTTTATGCATCCATATTTGCATCCACTTTTGCATCAGGTTTTGCATTGGGTGTTACGACTACTTTTGCATCTACTTTTGTTGCATCCACTTTTGCATCCAATTTTGTATCCAATTTTACATCCATGGTTGTATCCACTTTTATGCCAATTTTTTCATCATGTTTTGCTTCCATGATTGCATCATTTTTTGCATCCACTTTTGCATCACCTTTTGCATCCATTTGTGGTGCACTCCATTATGCGCCTACTTTTGTTGCATCCATGTTTTTATCCACTTTTGCATCTAGTTTTACACCCAGATGTTGAAGATGAAAATGAGGATAATGATTATGATATTGAGGATGGTTATGATGATGATGATAATGTTGTTGATAATGAGGAGAATGATGACAATGATGATGATGATGACGATTATGATGAAGTTGTTGAGGATGATGATGAGAATAACAGCAATGACGACATTGCCGATGATTATGATGGCAATGAAATGAATGATGATGATGGTGATGATGACAATGACAATGATGATGTTGATCATCTTAAAAAATAATTTGTTATTTATCATGCATAAATCATGTGTGTCCTCCATGACCCTTTTCCACTAATCACATATTTTGGGTAGAAGTTATTTCTTATGCCAAAGGTAATGATGAATAACTGATGAAAATGTCAATAATCATGATGATGATGATGTCAAGGACAATGGTGATGATAATGACATGGATGATGATTATGCCGATGATGATGACTATTATGATAATCATGATGACAATGACAAAGTTGACGATGGTGATCATGATCATGATCATTTCCATCATCATCATCATCATAAAAAACATCATCATTATCATTGTCATCTAGTTCACCATCGTCATCATTTAAAGCATATGGGATATGTTTACCATTTAAAGCATGCATAACAAGTGGGATTATTCTAAAACACCCCACCAAAGTACAAAATTCAAACCACAAGGGAAACATAATATTGAAATTGTTCCAATTTTCTTTCTCCCAACAAAAGAAGTTGCATGATATGACTCAGCAAGATCATATATATTTGCAAAATTCTCTAAAGTAAGGTCCTAAACAGAAAACACAGATCTCAGTGCTAAGGCTGGACAATATCATAACAAAAAGGAAAAACCGCAATGAAATAAAAGAATACCTGTGCAATAGAATATTCACACAAATGTTTGAGGCCTTCTAAAATATATTGATCAGCATCTCTCAGAAGGTCTTGTGCAATATCTATTGTCATCTCTACTATACCAGTGTATATAAATATGACACCAGTACCCCATCAGAATCATCAAACATTCTTGGATAAAACATATTTGAGTTCTAACATGTAATAATTTCTTTCATATTCAGCTTGAACTCTTTATAACAGGAATGAATCCTTTGTTATTGCCATAAGAAACACATAGAAGAAATCATAAGAATTAACTCATCATTAGTTCAAAGAATGCCCAGGTTATATTTGGAGTTTCAATATCCTTTGCCTATTTCAATATACGATCTTTTTCATTAAATTGGAGGTACACTTCTTTCTTGAAACTCTTTAGGATGCTTGAAACATGATGCTTCCTTTATGTGCCCATTAAAAATTTCTATGTCTTTAATGTTTTCCTTCCTCAAGGCTTGTATCTATTTTCTTGCTATTTTTCAGAATATTACACAAAGCTACAATTTTGGCATTGCCCTTTCTTTGGTTCCCAGAAAGGAAGATTATTTTAGGTTATCCTTTTATAGCATGGCTACCACTTTCCACTTCCAATCAGAAGAGATTGAGATTACCATGGCTTACATGTACTTGAGGTTTCCCTTCTCAAGGCCTTGGTTCAATTTGAGACATGCTTTCTAGTGCCAACCTAACAAGGGACACATTTACCTTGCTCAACTTGAAAGACGTCGCTTCTTTCTGCACTTCTAGGATTTCTTGTCTAAGATGTGCCTCTTGGACATTATCATAATGGTACCGGGAGCTTGGGAACATTAATACAAATTTTCAAGGGCATGGGAATGCAGTTATTGGATTTTCCTCATTGGGAGTTTGTACAAGCTTCCTACTAAGCTGAGAACGCTTCAACCCTAAATTTGGTAGGTCATATAATGATTTAATGTGCCAAACTCCCCTGCTAAAATGTTAAATGCCGATATATTATAGGACCAAAATCCTAAAATAATCCTATAATTAAACCCCTCTTCAATAATACACAAGCAAGTCACTCTTGGTGCCTTCTTTGGTTTGTTTGAGTGAACAACACTGCCTGTGACAGAGGTAGGACATGGATTCTAAGTTTTAAGCTTGACTCCATGGTTGTGAATTGAGAGAGGTGGCTTGAGGGATGAGGTTAATGAGAAAGGAGGCTTTAGATGGGTTTATAAACCATCTCTTGAGCTTGATTCATTCTTCCCTTCTTTTAACCTCTGCCAACTCAAATTTTCCGGCACATGTCACTAGCTAACTGTGGCTTATTCTCATCATCAAGCTATAAGTTAAGGTTTCAATCCATCAATATGCACTTGGATTTTCTCTCTGCAGTAATACTACAACCCAACGACCTTTAGGGTTTGTATCCCATCAACACATATTATAGGTTCTGTGTTCCACTCAACATCACAATGAACAACAAGAGTTCTTTGATCTTTGCCTAAAATTCTCCTCAGTTCATTTGTGAAGAGGAATAATGCTAGTTCTTCAACTCATGAATTTTGGGTTTCTTTACTAGACTCCCACTAAACATCCTCTAGGCTCGAATCCTCACTCATAAATTTATTCACCATGCCTCTAAGTCACGATCATGGATGCAAGGGATTTCCTCTGTGCTTTGGACTCGGTTCAATTTCTACTTCATATCATGCCCAAAGCCTCCAGATTGGAACTGCAGTTTGTTTGGATATATTTTATGTCTTTGACCTCTGATGTTTCTATAGGTAATCGATTTCATCCAGGAACCCAACAACAATGCTTCACATACAGTGGATTTGCAATTATAGGTTGACACTTGGGACAGTCAAATAATCCCCAACCTTTCACTCAAACTCCTCGACAAACTCCAACTGTTCTTCAATCGGATTAGAGTTTAGACTTCTTACCATAGCTTGCTAAACTTGGGCTTTGTCACACTTCATAACAAACATAAATGAATGAAAAATATTCCCATTTAACTAACATTGAATTGCACAAAAGAAACAAATTTACTTAACAAAATCAATGCTCATAACAATCTATGAAATTCCATCTACTGGCTATGAAAACATTTACAAAAACATTATAGAGTTCTGAAACATAATTGAAGAAAGGCAGACAGAGAGAGTTGATCTCATTCATAAACACACGAAATCAACAACTTTGCAGGAGAAAAATATTTATGTGTATCAGTGTCTCTTCCTCTCGATTAGTTCTTGAGTACATTGAAAATAATGCCAACCAACCAATCCCCCAAACATAATCAGAATAGGTTTTTATATGTAAATGAAGAGGCAACTCCTTCCAATGAAAAAGTGCTTCCCTCTTCCAAAATTGAACAGGTCGATCGATCTCTACTTGAAAACTATCGGTATCTCTCCATCTTCTTCAACACTTGAATAAGTTTATTTCTGTGAGGGCATCATATCCACATCTACCAAATGATTATAGAAATATCCTCAATCTCACTCGGAAATATGCAATAATAACAAACAAACTATAAATAAACTAAATCTAAAACAAAATCAAGCTAACAAAACTGAAAGAATAAAATTAAACTATAATCAAACTAAATTAAAATTAAAATCAAATTACAAAATTAAAGAAAAAAAACTAATAAAATCTTCTGGCAAGTTAGGCAATGATATCCTAGGAAATTTAATCAATAAAGAATAATGATCTCAATTCCTTCAGTGTAGCGATCTCTAATGACTCATTGGTATTCTTTTGAATGTTTCATTTGTAATGTTTTGATGGCGTAAAATATGTCTCCTTGAAATGAACAGCCTGAGCCGGCTCTTGCTTGGTTAACACTACAAATGCACCAATGTGGCAGTCCATTCTGTGAATCCATGTGTATTCCTTTGACATGTTGAAGATCCATCTAATCTATGATGTTTTCTTTTTTGGATCTGATCATTCTTTCCTTTGATCTAGTATGATTCTAATTTGAACGCTGGTGGGTGCCAATGTAGAACAATCTTCCCCTTTCATTACCATATGATAGACACCCTTCTAAGATTACATTTCACTCAAGCTCACCGTGTTCAAAGCTTCAATGGAACAATATATTTTTCAATCTATGGCCATCCCAAATTTTTTCAATTTATTGTTTCTACATTTGATTGATATTCAAATGATAAAAATTTAGCCCGAGAACTCTGAAATTGCTTCAGAAATGGGCTTTTTTCGTTGAATTTGATCACCTTTTTTTAATTAAAATTTGTGCATAACCCAAGAACTATGAAATTGCTTCAAAAATTTCTCAAATACAAGCTAAAGATGTGATGCTAACTTGGAAAAAGGATTATCCAAGTAGTCTCGTGTACAAACACTTGTAAAAAAGAGTATGGATAACCCCTCCATCCGTTTTTCATTGTTAAGGTTTTGTCTTGAGTTCTTAATTTCCAATTTGATGTACCTAATCTTCTCCTCTTTCGGAATTGGTAGCAGTGATCAAATTTGAAGGGTGGGTCTTAATTTCAATTGGAAGGGCATTTATTCTTGGAGCCCTTCAAAGATGAAGGGTAGTATAAATAATTGTATTTCAATTGACAAGTTTAAATTAACTAAACCCTTTCACCAAAAATAATGTAAAAAATAAAATTGTTCTTTCAAATTTTTTATAATTTTTAACAATTGAGCACCTCTTACTATTTACAGAAAAAAATGATATATTTTCAATAAAACTTATTTTGAGCACATTAAGTTGTCATATGTGTATCATTAATTTTATAGTTCAGTAACATAACAACTATTCTATTGTATTTCTTCAAGTTGGAGCAGACTTCATTATACAAAAAACTACTTAGACTATGTAATAACAATATTGGGGCATCCACGCGCAATCCAAGCTTGAGAGATGTAAGAATTATAAGGATTGCGCACCTAAGAAAAAATAATACAGAACTCATAAAACATTAAAAAAAAATCCTACATACCAAGCAAGTTAGCAAAGCTAGCATAATTAGGGCCAGGGCATCAAATGTTTTTATTCAACACTTATCGTGAAAGAATACATGTATAAGATGGAAGGGCAATGGAATCAAGCCTAAGTCAATTGAACCCTTGCAACTCACTGCATGTCCGAGTCTCAACAATCTGCCTTTTAAATTGAACCAAAATACCAAAAGAAGTTTATTAATGGCTAGATTTGAGAAAGTTCTAGGTGTGAGTAATTAAGGGCTTGGGGCTCTAATTTTGTGTGTGTTTTGTATCAGTCAAGGATTTAGTGAACCGATAGTCACATGCAGGAATTTAAGTTATTTAATGAAAACAATTAATGTGTATACCTCTATGTAATTGTTTTCCATGTTGATAGAGGCCACTACCCTCTTTATTGTCTTACCAAAAGGCATGATAATGAGGAAGAAGACCTAAAATTATGGACCTCACCTTCAAAGAATTCCTTGCAATCACATTAGTGAGGACTAATAAGAAGATCACAACAATCCAAATCTCAGTTGATAGTGTTAATTAAATACTTATATGGTAAATTTAATATAAGACTTACTTATAGTTGTCTCTTACTCTTTGCGTCCTCACACATTTAATATTTTATGGTTGTCTTTGTGCCTTGACCCAATTCGTATTATAAGGTGAGGATGTGCATGCATAATAATCCTTAGTTATGACTATGAGATGAGGATTTAAAGGGAAGAGGATGTAAAGACAAGTAGTTTTTATATGTATTTTGCTGGCGATGAGGACAAATGTTGTGAGAAACCACAAATGTTTGGAAGGGCGGAGGGAGATTACATCATGATCATGCCACCCATCAAATTGAAGACTATTCTTGAGCAAACAATTGTTTTTTTTTAAATTTTATTAATAACCATTGTTTTTCCATATCGTGTGCCCAATGACACCTCTCTATAGCAATGCATAAATAGACCTCTGCATAGTTTGTGATCCTAACTACATGCCATTATTTGTATTTGCATGACATCGGGTGTTGTTTATAGTTGTCGTGAGTCCATGATATTCATGCAAAAAATAAATTCTTGTAGAGGAGGACCCATCAACCGACCTTTTGAATTTTAGTTTGACGAAAAATGAGTGGACATTGGTAGCGAGGTTCACATATGTAGTAGGAACAAAGTTTTGAGCTCGTTTCGGGCCTAGTAGTAGTCTCTTAGTTGTTATTTTTTATTATAGTCGTAGTTTTTGACACATTGTCACACTTTAGATTGAAGCCCTAAGTGACTCGGGAATCAGAGTCGGATCTCGATGGCTAGTGCCTCGTAGTCATCAATGATTACTAGCCATCTTACACAACTAAGCACTCAGTGCATGACATGAGTGAGTGAGTGATTGTAATTTATCATATTTCCAATATTTTGAATGATGAGTTGAAATTTATAGCATAGAAATTTCAACAACTTGAGAAATTTATATAGATGGATAATTTTAAATATTGCCCTTATTTTAAAATGTTGATATAAATTATGACCTTCTTATCATACCCTTATTTATATTTTATTATTGTTTCCTTCCTCTTACCCCGGTCCTTCAGATTCTTTGGAAAAAAAAACCTATATTCCTAGCTTTTTATTGGTAGCTAACCTCGGTCTCCATATTTGATGAGGAAAAAATGCTAGAGGAGCCTCCTTATCCCACAATACACTGATGAATAGTGTAGGAGTTAAATGGATATTTCTTTTCAAATGTGTGGAAGAAGGAAGGTGTTGCTCTGATTGTTTATCCGAGTCAAAGGTAATGATACTATAGTAGGGTAAACAAAAACATGACTTGAAAAGGTGGTTCGATATATCTACTTAACCTCAGGAGATTGATCGAATAGAAGCCGTGGGAATTTGTCAGGTCATCCACCAAGAAGATCAAGCTCTGAGTTGTTATATGGAAGGGTAAAATTCAGATTTTCAATTTTTTTTGAAGAACAATTTTAAGGGAAGGATTCAATTTTGAACATTGATTGGTAGGTCTTTTCTTCAGCCGCCTATCAAACTGTGCCCATTTTGTCTTTTCAACATATTGAACAAATAACTACGTGGGAGCGAGGAGGAAGGATGCAGAACAGAAAGCAAGTAGACTTGTTGCAGGGTGCAACTATGTTGTGTGTTATTGCAATTGGCGTGCTGGGTATCAGTAGCAGTTAAGGTGTGGTGGCCATGGGAACTCTTGGTGGATTGCGTGAAGTGAAATATTTTCAGAACTCAATAGAGATGCTCAATCTTGGGTGCTTTTCTGTTGATGAGCACAACAAACAACAAGTATATGACCTGATCTTTTATTATTATTATTTATTTCTACTAGGAGGGATTTCATTTGTTTCTAATTTGTGGGAATTCCATTTGTTAATCGATTTGTTCTCTCTGTTTGTATCTGTGTCTCCAGAACGGCGATATAATGTTTCTTCGAGTGGTGGGGACGCAGGAGTAAGTGGTGGTGGGGACTATGTATTATCTGACCATAGAGGCCGAGCACGACGATCATCCTAAGCTGTACAAAGCAAAGGCTTGGGTCAAACCCTGGGAGAATTTCAAGTGTTTGGAGGAATTTAAACCCGTGGGGAAACCGTCTGTTTCCAAGGCTGACCTTGGCGTCAAATAAGGTAAGTCCCATACCTCAATTATAAACCCAATTTTTATGGGATTAGGAGGGCATGGTTTTTATCCATTTCAGTTTCCTTCAGGATTGATTGCTTGGTTTTGATAATTTTATGGGTAATTTCTCATAGATGAAGTGATACTACTTATTTCGAATCTCAATACTACAATATTTCCAGAAGATGCCTAGATTACTTATCAAATCATGAAGATAACAAAATATGTTATATGCTCAATGAATATTGGTATTAATCAAGATTTAGGACTTGGAAAACAGTAGAACAAATGTCTAAACTTATGGCTTGAAATATGGAAATGATAAAAATAATAACCCTCTGTTTTAATATGTTGAAATAGTTTTTGAAATGATGGACATGCCCTTTTTGAATCTAGATCTCGATTTTCTAGTTGTCATACTTGAAATTTCAAATGCTCCCGAGGATGCTAATTGAATATGAATTTAGAATTGTCCACTATTTAAAATTTGTGGAAGACTCTGACCAATTGCTTTATCTTCTTCTTCTCAATACATATTCTTCCCTTTTTACATGTTTGAGATATGGAAGTGATTATTGATCCTCTACCATTTTTCATTTTACTTTCTTAATGCCTTGGAAAATTGGATCCATCCCTTTGAATGTTGATCCAATGCTTTAAGAATGTCAACAGTTTCTTAAGCTGCCACATGTACCTATGCATACTCAAAACTATAACAACAAATTTGAGAACAAGGATCAAGGTAAAATTTCAAAAGATTAGTGAAAAGACCCAAAATACTGCCTCTTTATTCTTATGGTGCTACAACAAGAGGAACATTTAGCAATACAAAATGCGAATGAAGTGTAACGAGAGGGTAGATTTTAGCAAAGTCTTTCGGAGATGGAAATGGACCATTGCAGATTGAGTTTGGATATTGAGGAGGTTCGAATTCAATCACTATTCTCAGCCTCTATGCATTCAAGATATTTTTTACCTCTCTTGTCTCATAACATAACGAAAAATGCCTTGGACGAAAAATACCTTTGAATATGAACTACTCAAGCTATCTAGCAAGGGCATGTGAATAAAGATCTTATTACCAACTGTTCAACTCGATAATTTTTTCACAAGAGCACATATATTTACAAGAAGTGATATTCGTTTCAGTACTTTTAGGATATTGACACTATACTTACCCACAGGATATTGGCGCCTCATTTTTCCTCGTCACAATGACATTTCACTGATCATCTGTTCATTTAAGTTTGAAGAGCTTTCTCTTCATATGGTCTTAATGGCAATACTCCTTTTTTTAACCCATTTACCCTTAGCCCTGTGACATTTATTCTCATCCTTCAATGCTAATTGTTTGGCTTCATCAAAGGAATGCAAATTTAGTAGAGCTGATTCATCTCAGAGTTGAAAAATTATTCCATCAGAATATCTTTCTGCAAATCCCCTTCATCTTCTTACATGTCTGTTCTTACTTGTAGTTTCCTATATCGCCTAGTATACTTTTGCACAAACATGTCTAGTTATTCCAAATTCTGAAGAAGTCTAAAGAGTTTTTGCTGATAATTAAAGGGCACAAATTTGGCTCTTCCACACCAAAAATACTAACTGATCCTAATTTCAATGGCATAATGGAGCATGGCGCAGTATCTCTGTCCCTGGAAGTTCTCAATTAAAACTGCCCAATCTCAAAACTGATTCTCTTTCTCGGTTGGGCCTGTCAAGTGCCCCTAAATTTCTTCTTTTACATTAACAAAATAAAGTCATAGGACTTGACAAATTCCCTCAACATATCTCCTCATGTGGCAATCTAATGGGATCGGGTGCATAATTTCTGCCTGTTGCCTTTCACGGAAAAATTGAATTGCAATCGTTTGAATAAGTTTTATTGCATTAGGATTTTCTAAGTCTTTTAAGTTTCTTAAGAAGTGACTTGTATCATATTGCTCAGAGAAAATATGATCCTCATAATGCTTATGAATTTGTGAGAGGTGAAGTAGAATGCCATTCTGAATGTCATTGTTTGTGTCATATGCTTAAGTTTTATCCTGCTTCGTAAAATATATTCCTACAAATTTGAATGCAATTATAGGTCACCCTCTATAACTATTCTTTATAATAAACTATAAATAGGTCACCTTTGGCTTATTTGAGCTCATTATCTGTATCCTATTCTGGGTTGTTCTGGGTTGTTTTTGTTTTTCTTAGGCTATCAAAGGAATGGTGAATAAGGCCTTCCCGAAACATAAATTGATTATAGTTTTGCAGTAAAAAACTTAGGTTTTCCCTTCAAATTTCAATGCATGAGGCAATTGGAAATGCTGGTAGTATTTGTATGTCCCAAGAATCTATAAGATTGCTCAGATTTCCTTCAATTTGGTCTGTACAATTTTAGAGTGTATAGGAGTGCACCTTGCTTTTTAGAGTTTAGGATTATGGATGATGCCAATAGGGTTCTGGTTTTTGTAAATGTTGGCGCACAGTTAGGGTTTGATTGAGCAATTGTTAACTTGAAACGCTTTCAGTTCAATGGATGTTGTGGCCTCTAGTTTGATATTTTGATAGTATCAAAATATATTTGGTATATTAATCATGAAATGTTGTTATTTGTCTCTCTAATGTCTTTAGTTGTCCAAGCTAGTGATGAAATTCTCACACATGAATCTATCAAGAATGTATCAGTGATCAAAGTTTTTTAATGAAGAGAGTGTTCTTTACAGTATATGGTATTTCATTCAAATGAGAATTTCACATTCAGTGTGAATTTGTGTTTTATTTTATTTTTCCAATTTGTTTTGTTTTTTATAATATTGTAATTATATTGATTCTTGGTGTATCAAGAAAGTTGTTTTGTTTTTATATTGTAATTATATTGATTATTAGTGTATCAAGAAATTATAAAACCTAAGTTGGAAAATTCTCATAAAAATTGATACATACCATTTTTTATTAAACACTATATATTAATAATCTAAACATCATTTTTTTATTAAACATTTTATTAATAATTTCAAAATCATGTAAAAAATTATAAAATATAAATTTACATTACAATATATAATAAAATTTATATTGCAGTAAGATATTTTAAAGTTAAGGACTATTTTTAATATGTTCAGAGCAGGAACCAGTTCATCCCGTACGTTCATAGCAGTTATTAATTCTTTTTGCAAAGCAACTGATGACAGCATATATTGATCTTGAATGTTTCTTCTCAATTACTGGCCGAGCAGGAAAATGATGTTATTGGATGTCTGGCCCTTATGAATGGCTTGAATGCCCTCATGATTGAACTTATGTAATCCTTTTTTTATGCTCGATCGCTCCAAAAGTTCCCTTAATTCGGATAAACAGAACTGTGAACCATTTTTAAAATGATTGCATGAGGTCATCATGGAGATTATCCAATCACACTAAATAAAAAATGATGTGTAAAGGAAAAACTGATAAATTATAGAACTAGTGACTTTCCTAAGAGGGGTGGAATCAACCCATTTCAAAATGGTCTATAGCTATAACAATTAATTTATGCCCAGGTGGATTAGTCTTTCCAATCTGATAAAAGGATAAAAGTGAAAATGACTGGCCAAGGTGATTTAACTTTTTCAAATTAAGAAAATAAGTTATAAAGACATTCTTATAAAATAGTGATCATATTGTTTTTTATTTTTCAAATTAAGAAAAGAAGTTACACAAGCATTTTTATAAAATAGTGATCATAAGAAACGTTTAAAGGATGAAGAAAGTGTACTAAGAAGAAGAGCCTTAACCCAAAAAAAAACGTTAGACACTCAATTTAATTTTTTATTTATTTATTTATTGTTTTTAACTAATTGTGAAATACAACTAATTTCCATTCTTTATATTCTTATTTTTATTTTTACCTTTAAAAATGAGTTCAACTTTTTAGTTTATATTCTTTAGGGTTGGGGTTGGGCTCACAGTGTCATGCTGTCGTTCAAGAAGCAGCCCAACATGCTGTGAAGAACATATAGCAAAAATCCAACTCTTTGGCAGCTTATGAACTGCAGGAGGTCCTTTCAGCAAAGGCTGAGGTTGGTCCCTTGCCCTACTGTTTATGCTTTCTATGAGGTTTACATAGATTTCTGCCTTATTGCAGGTAACATCTGGTTTTGCTATTGTTTTCTTTCAGGTTGATGGTAAATGGATATTTAGATCACATTTAACACGATGCATGACAGTGATATTCTATAGTTTATAACGTTGATATCATGTATATTTATTGGTTGTTAAACAATGCTTGTATTTATAAAGAATGCTAGCTGGTGTTAACTAACAACAGTTTGGATTTTTACCAGAGGCTTCAAGATCTTTTCACTAGTTAAAAGATTTGGCCTCTTAATACTTATATTGAAGATGTGAATTTGGGCTTATGATCTATTTCAAATCTGTCTTGCTGTCAATAGTATATAATGTTCACAATAGTATTTTATTCTGTAAGTTAGATATATGCGTCTAAATATTACTTGAGCCTTGAAAATATGTAGATTAAAGTATATTTATATAAATATAAGTAAATATTGGTGCAAAAAACAAATTTTTTGGTCTCTTTCAACTGTGCTAATTTCCTTGAAAAATGATTGGGACAAGGGAGTAAAATCATGACAATTCTTTGTACGAGTCTTTGCTTTCTCTAGCGAGCACTTGCAAATATGCATCATTTCTCATTCATAGTAAGCATTAAGGTGGTGATGACATTATAGATCTAAACAGGGTAAGCAAATAAATTTGCACTGTAATACATCTCATAGGATCTAATGCGTGTATTTGTGTAGTACTTTACTAGACTAATGTACAGATATAATATAGGTTCACTCATATTACTAGACTAAGTCTCATCAATTCATCCCTGCTTAGAAGAAATCATCCCCAATTTCCGCTGAAGATAGGGAAGTTGATGCCTATATGTCGATTGCAACAGCCATTAACCCTGAGTGGGCAACATGCCTTTGTAGCACACCAAGTAGGTAGTGATGTGACATTGCCTAGTGGATCCAGTGTGGACATCAAAAAGAGTATCTTCAGGAAAGGGAAGCTAAAAATCTAGAATTGTGACCTCCAGATTTGTGACTAGACACATCCTTTAAATGAGGTGGTTCATATCACTTCCATTGGTTGACATTCACCACATCATGGGTTCCTAACTGTGGTAGAAGGTCCAACTTGAAAGCATTGGCACCCATTTGTTGATTTTTGAAGCAATGCTTGTCCAAATGCAACCAAACTCAATCACCAACTTGAAAATGTGTAGCAAGCTGATGTCAGTCCTATAGTGCTTTGTATTCAGCATGTGTCTGTTGAAGGATGTCATGAACATTAGTTTGCATCTTGACCAAGTTCTGCACAAAAGAAGCTTTGTCTTACTACTTCTGTTGGTGGGATGTGGATGGAGTTGGGAGAGCAACTGGAGCTAAGAGGTTGAAAGCCAAAACAAAGATCAAAAGGAAAGTGTCTTGTAGAAGGGAAGCTTTATTGTAACTATGTTGCAAAATATGCAGGTATTGATCCCATTATTTGTTCTATTGATGGTAGAGGCAGAGAGCATGAACCAAGATTATGTTACACTATCTTAGTTTGGCCATCAGTTTGTGGATTAAATGTAGTAGAGAACCGATGCATACAACCTAAAGGATTCCATGAGGATTTTCCAAATCACTAAGAAATATGGAGTAATGACCAGAAATGTTGGTCAATGGTAATCCAAAATAGTCCCAAATAGGCTAGAAGAAATCCAAGCCCTATAGGGAACTGTCAAATATTGGTACAACCCAAGCTTCATTTTGGGAGGATTGTTTTGGCTACAATTTGAACAACTCTAGATGTAATATTCCACTTCTTTCCACATGGAAGGCCAAAAGAAGTACCTTTGTAGGTGCAACATAATTTTCTGCACACGAAAATGTCCTCCATGGGATGAAGAATGGGCCTCCTTGATAACCAGAAGGCAAGTTGATCTATGTGAACACACAATTGATTCAACTTGTAAAGAAATCCATCTTGGTCTTTATAGTCTAGGAAAGCGCTTTGATTGACCACAGTGAGTTGTTGGATGGATTCCATGACCAGACCAAAGTAAAGGTCTATATAATATTGGGATTTCCAATCCTGATAGGTTGCACATTTGATATCTAAAATGGAATGGACCTTGGCTAAGGGTCTATTAAGGAGATTAGGCACTTTATTAGAATATTGGAAGGCATCTAATTGGTGACAAGTGGTTTCTACATTGACGATGTTTTGATATTTGTGGTCTATTGTGGGACAAAATAATTAACTAATTCTCTCTCTCTTTCTTGGGGATAATTGTAGTCTCCTTACAAATGGTAAACCTAGCCTTCCCACTTTATTTGTTTTTCCTTTAAGTAATGTTAAAACACCAATTCGAACTGGTTGGTCATTCTGAACATTTTAATTGGTCATGCATACATGTCTATATTCTAGAGGGTCAAAGGTCTTGCACAACATATCAATAACAATCTGACTCTCAGCGTTGTAAACAATTAGGAAATGTACCGAAAAAAAATGTACTAGCTTGTTTAAGAAAGCAAGTTAAGATTCAGAATGCTGCATTGAAATGCTGAAATGCACACTAAAATAACCAAAGACAACAATTTAGACAATAGCTTTATGAAGATGAAATGTACCATATGGAAACAACATTAACTAAAAACAATTTTGAGTCCATGTATCTTGTTATGTGCACTTAAATATTTTCAATCCAGATTCTGTTTAATAACGTTATTTTTGCTGTAAAAGGGAACATCTACGTATTTAGTTGTAAAAGAGAGTATCTGAACTTCTGAATAAAGTCTTCAAGAGGCTGTCAAAATAGGATGCTTAATCAAGTGCACTAACATGATGACACTATAGTTTTCAAACTTTGTTCAATTTATTTCATTCACCAATTTTTTTTTTAATATTATCGAAAGTTCACCTGTGCAAATGAAATTATTGCCTTCATCACAATCAAGGTTTTACTGTTGTCCATGTAAATCCATAGGTCTCACCAAAACTGAACAGCCTATTCCTAGCATGATGAAAATTGAAACAACAACTAGACTTCAGGTGAGGCTTAAAGAATCTTGAGGTAGGCATCTTCTTTTAATAACCATTCATGAGTGCTTCTCTTACCATCCCATTGTTGAACAAAATCACATAATCAACGAATAGCAACATTTATGTAGCAACACACAATCCTCAATTGGATTCTACAACTATTTCTTTGAAACACGTCCCTTATTCTCTTTCCTTCTCAAGTTTATGTTATTAGGTATGCATCAATACATTATCTTGTTCTCTAAGGCCCTTTTATGAACCACTTTAAAAGATCGTGTAATTGTTTAGGATATTTTGTTTCCTGATCATGGTGGACTTTTGTGCTTACTAATGTGTTTGGAAAAATAAATTGGATTTTAACCATGATTGTCTTTGGATCTTATTGTCTTCGATTAGAATTCAAATGATGAAATCTGTGTTAATATTGCTCCTCTTTCCAATTCTTAAAGGGTGCTAGCTCAATGGAAGAGCGCCTACCTTACAAGCAGGAGGTTGGTGGTTCGATTCCTTCATGCCCTAATGATATTGCAGTGTATTTCTAAAGGTAAAAAATGTAGTAGTGCAAGATGGATGCAATATTAGATGCAACACTAAATGCAAAACAAGAAGTAAAAGTGGACGTCACAGCAAACAAACAAGTGGATGCAAAAGTGGATGTTATGTCAGACACAAATGTGGACACAAAAATGGATGTCACAGTAAAATCAAAATTGGATGCAAAAGGAGACTCAACACTAGACACAATTAATGACTCATAACTAGATGCAATACTAGGCCCAAAACTAGACGTAACAATAGATGCAAAAGTGGACTCCTAACTAGATGTAAAATTGGACATTAATTTGAGCAAAAATTATGGCGTATCGATGGACATAAAAACAGACGTAACACCAAGTGCAAAACTGGAAGCAAAACTTGACGCAAACAAAAAATTAAAATGAGACACAATATTGGATGCAAGATGGGATGAAACATTGGATGTAAAACTAGACGTAATATTGAATGCAAGATGGGATGCAACATTGGACACAAAACTATATGCAATATTAGATACAAACATGGGCGCAAAACTAGGTGCAACACTGGGTGCAACATTGGGCTCAAATGTAGATGCAAAAAAGACATCAACCAAGATGCAACACTAGGTGCAAACCTATATGCAAAATACGAAGTAAAACAAGATGAAACATTAGGCACAAACATGGATACAAAAAAAGACGTAAAACAAGATGCAAAATTAGATGAAAAAAGGAATGCATCATTATAAGTAAAATTGGATGCAAAACTAGACGCAATATTGGGCCCAAATTTGGATGCAAACTTAGATGCAATGCTAGATGCAAAATTGGACACATAATTTGATGCAAAACATGGTGCAAAATTGGGTGCAAGACTCGATGAAAAAAATGAGCAAAATAAGACACAACATTGGATGCAAAACTGAGCTTCAAACTGGGTGCAAACAAGGATGTAACAAATGACATAAAAAAAGATGCAATACAAGATGCAAAATTGGGCGCAAATAAGGGCATAACAAAAAACGCAAAAAAATGGGTGCAAAAATGGATGTTAAAAAGGACGGAAAAAAAAGATGCAATAGATGGCGTTTTACGCAATTGTACAATAGCACCAGGTTTAGCATCAGATTGTTCACCAAAATTGGGAAAAAATTACACTAAAATCTGCCGCTAAATTCGACGCTAAATCCAGTTTTTGTTGAAGTGATATGATACTATTTACACTTTGAAACCTTATATTATGGTCCTCTTATTGTTACTGCAAACTGGTATTGCAAGCTATCTCTGACCAGTGTAGGGTCTTGTTATAGTGTTGAATCTTCTAAGGTTTGTGATTGCATTAGAAATCTCTGTGGGATTTCCATTCTTGTGAATCTAACCTTAAATATGCAACACAGATCAGAGTTAAAATTCATGCATTCTTTTGTCATTATTTATTTTCATGGTTAACACCAAAATTTCATAGATTTATGTTGCAATTAGAACTGTATCTTGTCATCATTCATTTGTGATATACAATATAATATCTCAATGCTTGCTTGTTTCCGATAAAGCAGTTTATAGATCTTGTAAATTCTAAATATTTATTTACATAACATTGGTTCTTGACTTCTTTGTTGTGTTGGTATTGCAATTCCTCGCCACAGTTTCCCATGAAATTTGTACACCAATGAATGGTGTTCTTGGTAAGTCTATTCAAATATATGATTTTCACACGGTTCTCGACTAAAGGTGGCTATCAATTGGTGACATTCATTTTTCAATTCTAAGGTTTATTGGGAATGCAATGGACATTAGATGATGGTTTTATGTAGTTATATGTGGAGGTTCGAATTTAGTGCTAGGCTGATTTTTCCTAAAGAAGGAACCTTGTTAATGAATTTCTGTAAAGAAAAAAGCAGGGTTTCATTGTCATGAATACATCTCTCCTTTTATTCTTATAGATTTTCTATTTAGTTCTATGCATATTTAATAACATTTACAATTATAAACATTGTTGATATCCTTTAATGCATGAACAAATTGAACAAGGACTTTGAGTGTAGCACATTTTTTTGTTGTTGTTTTTTTTTTCCAATTTTTACAAAAAATATTTGTTCCACCAAGTTTCTTACATGTGGGAATATATTGGGATGTTTCCCCCATGTCTTTGGATATACATCTCAATATCAGGACACCGTAGGGATTATATCCTAACATAAGGTGTATTTAGCCCCAAATATAAAAAAATATATGATTTGAGAATCTAAAACTTATGAATATTTTCATCAATGGTTAATGAATAAAAACAAACGATGAATCACAAATAATTTACATTAAAAAAACATGCTAAAATTTTCATTTATGAAAGCAACAACAAACCATGGGCTCGAGAAATGGCCAGGTCTAACAATTTGCAAGTGGATTTTAGTTCCAACCAAAAATCACTGATGTTTCTTATTCCAGCCATAGTTCGGTGATAAATTACCAGCAATTAATTGCTGTCACAATTATAATTCCCCCTAATGATGGTCAATATCTCATCCAGTGAAAAAGTGCCACAAATTCTCTGTTGTTATGAGTTTCCAACCACCATGTTAAAATTTCCCAGCCACTGCTTAGAAGTTAGAACCAACAATCAATCTTGAACATGATATTTTGTTTTGGTTTAGGTTTTCTATTGGGGTTTATCTGTGTAAAAAAGAGGTGGGCCAACTAGGTATGACCGTGCGAACTATTTTTTTTTGGGTTAAATTTATGTGTTTTTTCCACTTAAACAACACCCCAATAATAGGTATGTCCATAATTACACCAATTGACAGGGTCTTGCATGCCCTTGTTTGCAGGTATGCCAAAATTTGGGATAGGGTCATGCCTTATGGTGTTCTTGCTATTACAGTTTGGATATGCTGCTAGTTTAAATTGAAACAACCCGATTATTTAAAATGTCTCGTTATCAAAATAACACTGCTCTTGAAGGTAGATTGTTGCTAGAAAGTAGGTTGTTGTTTTTTGTTCGTTTAGATTGATTTTCGTTCACTGATCACATAGATATTCTTGGGAAAAAATTACTACATCACTCCCTTGGTTGTTGATCATTGTGAATGATTATACCATAGGATGTAGTACCCTCCAATAGATAAACTTCTTATGCTCAACATATCTGATGTAAACAAAATTGTCTTACATCTTTCAACACAACTAAGGGTTTAGGATTTTGGTTCTGAAGTAAATGAGGTATGCGTGTATGTATTTTTGTATATATTTACATATTTATTGATTAGTTAATTCCTCTGTTCTTTTCCAAGTGCGAGTTGATTGTCACTTGTTTCATTGGACCAAAGCAATGGCCTATGTAGATTAGTATGAGCGTGATTTGACAAATGGTGTTCTCAACATCGAAATATGTAATGAGTCTGGGATCATGATTTTTATGCTTCCCCAAGAAGCTGGAAGTACTAAGGTTGTTACCTATCATGGTTGGGGTGGAAAATATGATTCATTCTAGTGTTGTTATGGTACATGTAATCTATTGTAACTATATTCAAGTGGCTAGTTGAATTTGTAAATGCTTTATGTTGTAGTGCACTCGAATTTATGTCTAATTAGTGAGGTCTAGTAATCCAAACACCTACATTGACAATTCCAATTATTTGATAGTTATAATTAAGCATGATTGTTGTAACTTAATGTAGTAAATTGAATTGTACCATTGCACTTAGTTGTACTTAAAATATACCATTGCACAATGGTTTTTTATTTCTTGTACACCAAATAATTGCATGAAAGATAATACATTAATGTGTTTTGAATCCTGATTGTTTTGAATTCTTAATTTGAATTTGTTAGATTAGATTTTCCTATTTTGCACATGAACTTGGTTATTGTTGCTAGCTATTGAACATTATAAATAATTTGCTTCATTGTTTTTCATTGTTTTTCTACTTTACAAGTAAGATTTTTTAGTAGATTTTGCACGAGTGAACTTAACTAAGTGGGCCATTGAGTATGAAGAGCCTGTTGCTGAGGCTTTTCCATTGAGTATGAAGAGCCTGTTGCTGAGGGTTTCAAACTGCTAAGTATGGTTTTGAAGCTCCCTGCGGGATCTAAGTATGGCTTAACAGCCAAATACAAGTGGGATGGTTTAGCCATTGTAATATTTTGAAAAGCCATCGATGTACTAGATGATTTTTATGTAAAGTTATATGGAGATAGTTTTTGAGAAAACTCATATTTATTGTAATACTTGAGATTTCATATAATATAATTTGTGCGGTTTAAAACTTATATGGTTGTACTTTATATTACTTATAAGTGTTGTAATTAACTAATTAATATGCCATTGCATAATTGACAGGTGTATTAGATGATAATAAATAATATATAATTTTTTTAATTTAAACATAATATCATATTAAAAATTATATTGATTAATAATTGACACCATTAAAGGTACTAAAATATAATAACCATACATAAAATGACTAAAAATGACTAAATTAGTGACCAAAATGACCAAAAATTGAGAGATACGGGACCAAACAATGAGATATAAATGATCAAAATTCGCATATCAATGACTCAAAAGTAGTTTTGGTGGCTAATTTACAGTCTTTTACTAAGTAACCAAATTTGGTCATATTCTAGTTTGTCATATGGTTTATATTTGGTCATTGATTCAAATATATGACCAAATTAATGACCAACTCACAAGCTATAAATTACCAAAATAAAAATAACCAATTTTGGTCGCTTAATAAAAGACCATAAATTAGCCACCAATGATCACCAAACCAAAAGTGGTCGTTGATATGCGTATTTTAATCATTTTTTTTGTCACTAATATCTCATTTTCCACTAGTGTATTATGTTCAAGTTTAAATAACATAATTTTATATGTATTATAATGTATATAGCTCTGAGCCATTTACATGTCGGTATTTATATAAATTACAAAGATTTGATTCTATACATGAAGGCTTTGCATTCACTAGTAAATGTTTTTTTTGTGATTCACCTAATTGAAAATATGACGCAAATACATTTAAACATCATTTTAAACAAACATCATTTTTTTGAAAAGGATGATGGTGAAAGTAATTATGTATTGCTTTTTTTCGTTTTGTTACAATGGATGATTGTATATTTTATTGAATATCCTTGAAAGGATTCTATTAGGTCATGAAGGATTAAAAATCTTTTAAATTAGGTGGCACAAGTTCCTCAACACAGTTTTAGTTTACAAGTCCGATTCAAAAGAATTGCATAAATGAACTAGGTATGAGGTTAATAGTAATTCAACCCAATGGACTCACATAGGCATGGGTATGTTCTATACTCTGTAAAGTATTGACTATTTGGATGCAAAATTTTGTGTTTGTGTATTGGCATGCACTCTAGAGAAATGATATAGTTTAAATAGTATGATAGTCGAGGTACATAAACTAGTATGAGTAGATTCATATGTTTGAATGCATGTAAGCAATTTTACATAAATAAAAACACTTAAATAAATGCATGAAGAATGGAGTTGTGCCTGAAGAAGTTAAGCAATTAATCTTCAATGGGTTAGCTCAATAGTGATAGTTGTTGTGCACACTTCATACTTGTGAAATCTTAAAGAAATAAACATAGTTGATATTCTTAGGAAGAGATTTTAAACCGATATATCTATTAGATACTTAAAGGGATTAGATTTTTTGAAACGTAAATTTTTCTAAGCCAACATGAAAATCTGAAGTTTTTAATTATGTTTTGATTATTTCTACCTGGAGCAGGCATAATGTTTTCTTGGAATAGAAAAGAATTTTTATTTTTTTTAACCATGGGAACAACAACCTCCCAAGGGTATATCCAACAGCCAGCAAGCCAGATATACCAGAAACTTGTGACTCAGCAGGGCCGAGACGTCCCGAAGAACTAGTGAATCAGGAATTCTCTTTAGTCAAACTATCTATCTTATGTTGTGTCCCACGCCGCACTAAGTTCAATGGAAAACCGTAGTCCCGAAATGGTTTTCAATGAACAAAAAAAATAGTTCATTACCAAAAGGTGAATAGGTGAATATTGGTTTCAAATTTTCCCGCTTTTACATTAGTCGAATGATTGAGCGTGGCTCATAGTCGGAGGATATATGACATGTTCAATCTGAGGCATTGTAAATTTGCAAGAAGCCAATCCGCTCTGGTTGCTTTTGAATACTTTTAAGGATCACAATGGATTGGCGCTGAAAAATGCAAGCGCACCAACGATAGGAGCATTGATGTACATCGTAGGCTCCCACTCTCGAAAATTTGCCCAATCTTGGAAACTGGTCATATTCATCTGGTCCTCCAACCACTGCTTCCATGACAAGATTACAATTGGGATCGTTGCTATTGAAATAATATTACCCATTTTTGCATGCAATAAAGTGTGGATGATCAACAACACAAAGCAAAGAGGAGGCTCTATGATGAATCCGTTGAGGAAAGCGGGAGCCATATCCCACCATGCATGACATATTCAGAGGATTGTCTCCTAGTATGTAATCAATCTTCAGCTCCATCCACCATTCCATGCACCCACGTGGTCATATAAATTCATTAAACCCTCTTCATTATCAGTTCTTGATTTGATCTAGCAATAAATATTTACTCATATTGAACCTACCTGTTGTTTTGCAAAGCTAAGAAGTCTTGCTGGAGTTGCCTCAACGTTTCCACACCGCGCAACTTTGGACACATCACTGAGATACTTTGCATAGGCTAAGGCCAGAAACGATATTGAAGTCACGCTCTCCATATTACTTGCATTAGACTTGTATATGAGTCCACCTGTAAAACAACACAAAGTCTTCAATAAAACAGCTTCACTTTGTGCATCAAGAAAGTAATTCCCTGTCTCGTCCTCCGGATTTCCAATTAACCACCTGGAGTGAACTGAACATGTGCATGAGTTGTTTCAGGTAAGCTGTAGCAAATGTACCTGTCAACGGTATATTCTCCGACAAATAATCCTGAGATCAACAACAGTAATATATGATTAAGGATAGATAGCTTTGTAAATCCTCAAATACAGTGGATATAAGCACTCTCTACTAGTGAATAGTATACCCTGGAGAGAAGGACATTAATGCCGGCACACTTATTTTCCCAACTGAATTCATCAATCCCGTCATAATTAGCTTCAGCTGTCTTTCCATTGGCTTTAGTGTACTGAAGATAAAAGGAGTCGTTGGTCGATCCTTTGCGCAGCCATGCAGCAGCCCACATCAATTCATCCTGAAATCCCCATGATTATAAACTGTAAATCTATCTATGGTCTTTTGAGGAACTTTTTCAGCAGGGAAATAATTGGAAGTACAGAAGACTAACTTGGTATCCGCTAAAGTCGCAGTAAAATAGGAAAACTGCTGACTGGAGGCTCCCCTATATCTGTCTGCAAAAGCGAAGAGCTACATAAGACAAACGGACAGAAAGGGTTAGCAGGTGTAGTAAAATTCAGTATCATGGATATCTATACAAATAGGAATCAAAGTACATTGAATTAACAATGCAATGGTGCTATAGTTATAAATATGGTGCTTATTTGTAAAACCTGAGTTGCAGTCTCAAACAGACGTTGAGAATAAGGCAAGTTGGAAGTTCGGAAGACAATGGATGCGGCAGCCATAGCTGCAGCAGTTTCACCAGCGACATCAAAACTTGGATTCTGGGCGTCGATACTGTAAACGATACGAGGTGTATCCATGTCTTCTGGTCGCTCCCAGCAATTGTGACCAGTGTTGGGATCACCCACCTTCACAACCACAAAAAGATTTAAACATTATGCAAAGATCTTAAGAATTATTTTGTTAGATATAGTTCTCAATCGGCCATACCCACACGAAGATTTTATCGGGGTTAGCATTAGCTTTAAGAAAATAGTCGGTAGCCCAACGAATCGCAGCTTTGGCATTTTCAAGCTCCTCGCCCATTGAATCACCGAATTCCACCACGCTCCATGCCAACATTCTAGTTGTGAAAGCCATTGGAAACCCAAATTTTATGTTATCGCCTGCGTGGTAATATCCTCCAACCAAATCAACCTGCAACCATTCGAGCAATTAGTTCGATTGAGCGTCGATGATTTTTTTGGGCTTACGAGGCAACGTTATGAACAATACATACATTCTGATCAGATCCGTCTTTGAGGGCTGAATCTTTCCTCCATGTCAATCTCTGATTAGCTGGAAGAATACCAGATCGTTTCCCCTCGAAGAAGAGAATGCTCTTTGAGAGGGCATCTTTATAATCTTGATTGCCATTCCAAGGGGAAAAATACTCGAATGCCTCTGCGTATCTTCTACTTGTTGCTTCTATATCTGTCATTGCCGAAAACAGGTCAAACAAAAATATCCCAATCTTAGACATCTTTCTCGGCTGGGCCGGCACAGTTAAAGTTTATGAATATATAGAGACAAATCAGCAATTTTCATAAAGAGAGGAACATGGAAAATAGAAATTGAGACTCGCGTCATGGTGAACGCCTCAAGAACTGCCTCCGATCCCGTAGCAGATGAAGCTATCAATGGCTGTGGGCTGCTCAAGACATTCCAGTTCCACATGCACATTGATGCAACGATTCTAATGCCAACAGAGAAAGAAGTTGATGGTGTTATAGGTGTGCATTCGATATTTATAGTAATGCTTATAGATTAACTTGCATTGAGAGATTCCGTCCGTATTCACAGGACAAAGTCTTTTAACTAAATTTGATTCTAATTCAAGAATCCCGGTCACAGTCCCGTGTACTTGCAAATGTAAAGAACGAAAGAAAACAAGAAGGAGTGAGCTACCTATGGAGCAATCCGTCCGAGAGGAGCAAAGTCAATGTTAACTTTGCTCCTCCTCCGTCGGATAAGGGAGGATTGCTCCATAGCTAGCTTACTCCAAACAAGAAGGTTTCAAACAACTAACTATTTTACGCAATAACATGGACAGGGACGCCGCTTGCTTTTAGTCTGAGAAGTAATCACATGTATCCCTCGAGACTCACCCGTCTCCAACATGCTGATTACACCCAGCTATCAATAATATTCACTTGCCTTTAACAGAAAAACGATCTGGTTTGTTATGAAGTTTGTTTGTTGCATAGAAATGGTTTTTCATACTTGTCTCATATTTAGCAACGGTTACTTGTAACTTAGTATAGTTCAATAAATTTCTCCTCCAACATTGAATTTTGGATAGTCATAATATTCCACTGTGGCCTTGGGAAACTTGAAGTTTGGTGAAGATAATAACTATATTTGAATTTCTTAAATTTTAAAGAGGTTGTATGAATCATTCTTAAATTTTAAAGAGTTTGTATGAATCATTCATGTTTTCAAGGACAATTTTAATTTGGGTGATTCTATCTTTTATAATTATTTTGCAAAAGTTTGATTACATTAGAGTTGTAGAGTTGAATCATTCTTTTTCTTATAAATATTTTCTACAAGTTTAGTTTGATTACAGTGAGGTACAGAGCTGAGATGGTAATGCGGAAAATATAATATTTTTTTAAAGTTTAGATGAGAGACTTAATATCAAAAGGTTCACCAAATAGATGAAAGTAAACATTGAGGCTAACATAGATGTAAAGTAAAGTTGGGGACAAAATGCAATAGCATTAGAAATATTTAGTAAACCAGAAAAAAATAATTAGACAAGGAAAGTTGCATTGCAACAAGTCTATGTTATTGAAATTTGGACATGCTTGAGAGTTGGAATATATGAAGATGCATTGCATTGTTTCTTTCTCTTGGTAAAACATGATGGAGGATGAATGGTTTTTGAAAGAGACCAGTAATGCATGCATTGATTTTGGCACTTATAACACATGATAGAGGTTGTGTGAGCTAAAGGGTTTTAGAGATGCCTTGGTTCAACCTCCTAATGGAAACTTTGATTCTTGTGAAATAGTTTCCTGAAATATATTCAAAAAATGAAGTACCTATTTCTACTTCATAAAAGTTACTAGAATTTTCAGAAAACAAAACAATATTGATAGACCAAGTGATGTAATGGCCTTAAGACTTGTAATCCATTGTTAATTGTGAGCAAGGAGTGAAGGAGAAAGAAACATAGCACCTTCTGGAAAAGGAGAGAAAGGGTATCCAAGAGTGAAAAAAAATGTATTTTATCATTCATTTTTACATACTATGATTTCAATAAAGTGTAACTTTCATTTGCTGATAGCTTGAGAATTTCAATAATAACCCTAAGATAGTGAAATAAATTGAATTTCAATAAAACATGAAGATGGTAAAGTAAGTTATTAAGATCATTTTTGGCACATAAGTTATATTGTTTTCTCTACATGCCTTCAATTAAAATTTCCCCTATATGTTGTATATATTGATGTTAACCGATAAAATGATACGCAGATTTTGAAAAATGCACTTTCTTAAAATTGTTTACTCATCCCACACTAACTATGCTTGCTTCAACACTTTGTTGTTGAACCTTTTATGTATGCTCTACAACAAAAGATAAGAAAAATTAATATTATAGCATTGAAATCTATAATTTGTTTTTATTCTTGTATCTTTTATTTATTTTGTTTTGTTTTAAATATTAAGAAAATCATTTTGTGGCTTATTAATAAAATAAATAAAATTTAAACGAGGTTAAGTATTTTTTATTTATCATGGATTTTAATGTTATAGTTTTAAGGTTTTCAAAAAATTTGACAAACTTATGTTAGAATGCAAATCAAAATAAAATATATTGAAGTAAAAGTACAACAGAGGCTAGAAAATAAAAAATATAATTCTCATCTCTTTCAACTTTAACACTCCCAAAGATCAATGTGTTAAAGTTGAAGCACGTGGTAAGACTAATTAGACAAAACTATAGCACCAGTAAGAGAATCTCTTACTGACAACAAAAAAGAACAAGTAAGATAACTTACTTGGTAAGTTCACTACTACAAGGTGGGGTTGTTTAAGACTAAATTAGCATTTCATCTTAAATATTAGTTTAGATTGTTTTAATTTATTTTAAGAATCTTTAACACAATGTTTAAGGCGACTTTTAAAGACAAAATTATAAATGTCTTAAATATATTTTAAGAATGTTAATACAATTAATACAATTTTTAAGGTGATTTTTAAGACAAAATTAGAAATGGTCTCAAATACATTTTAGAAATGGTTTAGAATATTTTTTAAAACTATAAATTTCTATTTTATATTTTTAATTACTATTTCCATATCTTAAAACTCATTTTTTGGAGGGAAAGAGAATTGGTTAATTGGGTTTTTACATAAAGTTTTTCCAAAACAAAACAAATTATGTAATTCACTAATTAATTCTATTGAGCTTCGAGTGCAATTTCGGGTGCAAATTCTGGTGCTTACATAGGTCTCTGTTGCATGCCAAAGATGAAGGTATATGCGTCAAAGCTAAAGTTGTAATCAACTTACAGTGCTTGCATAGATCCTTGAGGTGCGTCAAAGCTCAAGCTCATAGTTGCATCAAAGCTGAAGGGGGAGGCAAAGGCAAAGGTGGAGGTGATTGTGTCAAAACCGGAGATGATTCTTGTGGCTTGGAAAGATGAGCTAAACAAATCTACGAATTGAGGTGCATCCCTAATCTTTATATCCTAATTTTAGTGAAGATGTTTTTAATTCCCAGAGATGTTTTTAAGCATAATATTTGTGGTCATCTCTTAGATCATGGTCATATTATGTATGCAACAAAACCCTATCCATATCATTGTGAATCCTAAGCTATTTCTTGAAGTTTTGGTTTGATGTCACAACTAATTGCTATGATACTAGAAATTGAATGTTTGAGGTATAGTGGATGAAGTGAGAGAGGAATCCCAAGTCCTTGATTGAAGAAACATTTGACCCAACACCCGTCAATACCCCTAATTTAAATTGTTATAGAAGGGCATTTAGGTTTTCTTGTCGCTAAAAAAAATTTAAAATACTATATCTCATGGATCTGCATTTGTAATTTTAGTAGATTTGATTATGAGGCCTAAAAGGTTGCTAAATTCATCGGGCCTCTTAATTTTGACACTGCATACATACAATTTTTCAGGATTCTCTAAAGCGAGAAGATTTGTTGATGAAGGAAATATTGGGTCACATGCAATCAACCCAAGTGTAATACTCCAAAATTTCGTAAAAATTTAAAACTTTTCTTGCAACATTTAATGTTTAAAAACATTGATGACGTGGGTAACTTAATCACTAGCAGTAATCATTTTAAAGGGTCTAACTAGAAACTAGAACTAATTCCTTTATTAATTTATGTATCTGCATACTTCACTATTCGCTTTCATAATTTAGTATTAAAGATTGATTTAGCAAGTGATGGTCCGAAGTATTATGAGCTGAAACAATTGTCTGTTTACTATGTACTAAAGTTTGTTTTTCTTTTTAAAAAATGAAGGAACTCCAGTTCATGTTCGAGGCTTACGTAGCTTTTTAGCTAATGCAGTGAAGTAATGATTCTTGTAAAGGTCTAATTACAGGTACGACATTTTGTATCCCAGTTTCAGGTTTGAGATTTAATTATCTCACTATCAAAGTAATTGCTAGAATAATTGTTTAGCTTACAACCTTGAGCAAAAGAAATTATCGTCAAATCTGTATATTTATTTTTTATTTATAAACGTAAGTAGTTGGAAATCCAAGCACAACATAGAACTAGATGTTTTCTATATAGCTTTGACTATAACTTGTATATCATACTTTTATCCAATTGTTGTTATATTAAGTCCTACATACAACTCTAGAGAAAGATAAGTTTTTCAAACTAGATCTTATAATACCTTGATACTTGTTACCAAGGTAATTTATGTGAACTTGTATCGATGTATACTCATAAGCAGTTGTTACATAAGTTTAGGTATAAAAGAATTGACATTTATATACAATTCTAACAGTTTCATGCATAGTATAGTGTTACTAACTGCCTTGGTTTTTACCAAATGAAAGTGCGAATGAATAGATTATAAGGTTGTAGGTGAAGTGACAAAGCTTTGTTTTCATGGGTGGAAATTTCTTTACCTAGATATTAAGTATCAACTCAAAACCCTTATGTGTTAACACTAATTATATTATCTGTAATTTATAGGTAAAGATCCTATCTAAACAAAAATTAAAACTAATAACACTGCTAGCATCTATACTAAGGAATCTTATAATAAAAGAAAATCTAAGCTTATATAATTTTCAAAGAAGATTATAACATAGGTTATATGACCCTTCCGTAGGCTTTATCCCAACTCTAGATACTATAGAGCATAAACCCACAACATTTGAATAGAAGTGGAATCCACGTGGGGTTTGATTAGTGGATAGGGTTTTGACAAAGGTAACCCTACTACAAAAGTCTCCAAAACCCTAAAATATCGCATTGTTGTGAAGAATGTTGTGGCTCATGGCCTCATGGCCATTGGTGCCATTGAGTTGTCTCTGTGGGTGACTTAACCCGTGAATCGACTGGGCTGAAACCTCTGTTTGATAGTAGTTTTGGTTTTCTGTGGAATTCATTGGCAGTGAAGAGATTTGGGTTCATCATAGCATTCTCTGTTGCTTTCCCCTTCCTCATCGAGCTACTTAGTGTTTGTTTCTCTTGAACAGTTATTATGGGGGTGTTTTTCTTTGTTGGTTCCCCTCCCATCCTTCAACGTGGTGGTTTACTGGAGGTTTGCAAAAGAAAACTTCATGGTCATAAGCACTGAGTCTCGAACATGTAAATCTTTATCTTTGCTTTTTATCTAAAAACTTGACTGTCAACAAGTTTCCTTTTTAAACAATGAATATAACCTTTCTTGATTTTAAATATGCAGTCTCTTATACAGGTGGAGTCTCGCGACCACGAGCTGGAAGACTTCGGGCATAGAGGGGTTCCATGTTCCTTCAAAAACCGGTTAAGCCTCAGTTTCATGCCTGAGGTTTCCTTCTATGAGTGTGTGGTGGGTTTGGATGAGTACCATTTTTGCCAAGGCTGAAATTCTTTTTTTGTAGCTTCTCTTTGAACCATGTCGTAATTGTTAAGGCCATGTGGTCATAGACTGTTTTGCAGAAATACTTGCAAAGGCATTTTGGCTATAACTTTGTTTAGTTGGATTTTACTTATGCTTAAAATAGGGTTTGAAATCTTTTATGTTTTGATTAAGCTCTAAAATCTTTACTGTATTGGAAGCCATGTGTTTGGCACCGAGCTGTGGTTTAAAGGAACCGTTGGAAGACTTGGACTATGGGGACTTTCGATGTTGGATAATACAGTTTGTATAAGTTTTATATTATTGAAATTTGAAATACCTTACGGCTAAATTACTTGTGTCTGAATAATGGATTGATAAATGGAAATGGAAATTTTTTGTTGTTGTTTAAGTCCATAATCCAATTTTTATTAGATTGAGGATATTCTGTAGGAATTTAATATGAAATCTAGTTCTTAGTCTTTCTATTAGTATTAAGATTAATTTATGAAAATAAAAAGGGTTTGATACTATAACCCGGGTGTAATTGGATTTGGAATATTAAATTTGTCTTTTCTTATTTCATTTCAGTTTATATTTGATAAGGGTAAAACAGTAAAAGTCCCTATTCTAGGAAGATGAAGTAAAAGAAATTCTTAGTTGACTGTTTCCCTAATTTAGGGTTTGTATTTTTATTTTAATTGAAAAATATATGCAATGTTATTGTTTAACTACAATGTGTTTAATACTTGATGTTTATTTACAGTAGTAATGAATTACTTGTGCGTTATTTTCCAGACATAAATGATTACTACAACTTCATTTTACTGTTTATAAATTACTCCTATTTATGTTGTTTTTATGTTTCCTATAATATTTAATAATTATATGTATTTATAATAAACTAATCTTATAGATAGAAATTATTACTGTGTTAAAAAGAACACAGTTACTCAAACTGTATACTGTTTTTTTTTTTTTTTTACCTTCCTTTATGATAGTTCTTGCTTATCTTAGTTAACAGATATATTCTAACTAAGGAAACTTCTGAATTAGAGAATCTTTATTTTGAACATTCCTATAAGGAATCAGTAGAAAGCAATTAAACATAATCCTAAATTCTTAATTTGAGTTAACCATCAAAATTTAATCTCACCTACTGTACTAGAGTACTACCTTCTTGAAGATGTGTAAAAATACAATTAAGTATTTCATTCATCAGTAAATTTAAGCTAACCCTAATCATTCATTTTAATTCATAAGTTATCTATCTTTGAACAGTAAAAGGTTTGTCCAAGTAATTTAAATAATAGATGAAATAGAGATATAAATATATTATTTCCTAAATTCATCCATTCTTGTTCCTAAGCTTGCATAGAGGAAAACAAATTAATATTTAGATCCTAGTAATATAGTAGAGGAGACAACAACCAAGGAGGTCATTCCTCCCAACCAAATCCTAAAGATTGTTGAGCTACAACTCTTAGGACCCCCGAGCCTGTCCACTGGTCCACCTGGTTGAAAGAACTGGGTGAGAGAATAGGTTTAGAAACCTATGCAGCTCCACAGAGTAATCAACAGTACAATATTTCTTCCTGTAGCAATAAGAACTCAACTCAAGACAGCTGCACTAGTTTAATAAATCAACACTTTCTACTCAAACACTTCTTCCTGTCCCCTCCATCGAATTTCTTGTGCACCAATTTCACTCAGAAATTTCACAAGGAATGAGTAGCCTCAGTTGAATTCAATGTGAAGTTTTTATCAGCATGCCTAGGTCTTTCGGTCAATTTTCACTTAATGAGCCACCTATTCTTGTTCCACTTTCTTGGGGAACATGACCACAAAATAGGGAAGTTTCCTCCTGCAACAGCTAGAAGTAGTTTGAGTATGCTACCAAGTGTCAATCTTCTCTCAACCCAGCCTATTCCACCAAGTGGCGAGTAAAACACTCATTTAACAGCCTCTTGAAGTTGTTGTCTCATCTTTCATTTATTAATTAATAAAATATTCAATAATTAAATGCAATTATCCTTGACCGAACTTGGTCATTAATTACAAAATTTATAATAAAATTAAAACATAATGTCTCCTCAAACATAAAATGATTTTTCAATTTGGGGTATGTGACATACACACCCCCTTAAATATAACATCGTCCTTAGAGTTTCCCTGGAACAAAATTGGATATGTTACCCGTATAATACTTTCCAATTCCTAGGTAACTTCTTCTGGATTAAGGTGCTTCCATTGCACCTTCACCTGCCCAATGGTGCAATTCTGAAGCAAGATCTCCCTCCTTTCAATGATACAATTTGGTTCCACCAGGAAATCTCATTTGGGTTCCACCTGCACATCATTCCAATTTATAACATGAGTAGCATCATGTACATATTTTTTTAATACAGAGATATAAAAAACATTATGAACCTTTAAATTTGGTGGTAAAGGCAGTTGATATGCCACCTATCCCATTCTAGACAGTATTTCAAAAGGCCCACAATATCAGGGTGCCAACTTAGCACAACTTCCTAAATTCAAAGAACTCTTTTTAGGCCTTACCTCTATAAAAACATGTTCACCCACCTGGAACTTTTTCTGAGATCGCTTAAGATCTGCTTGACTTTTTTGTTTGTCTTGCACAACTTTTAAGTTGCCTTACACTTGTTTTACAATTAACTCTATCTCCTTTAATAGTTCAGGTCCTAATACTAACCTGTCAACTAGGTTACTCCATGGGATGGGGGTATTGCACTTTCTGCCATACAAAATTTCAAATGGGTTGTATCTTGTTGAAGCTTGGTAGTGACTATTATAAGCAAAATTCACCAAGTGTAAGTAATCCTCCCATTTACTTGGTTGTTCTTTAACATACATTGTTAGCATATCTTCCAATACTTGATTCACCCTTTTAATATGTCCATCCATTTGGGGATGAAAAGATGTATTGAAATTTAAAGTAGTATTCAGGCCTTAAAATAAATACTTCCACAAATTGCCCGTAAACTTAGGGTCTCCGTTTGAAATTATAACTTTCGGTATCCCATATAAACGAAATATTTGTTTCATGAATTTATAAGCAATATTAGCAGCCTTGTAGGTGGTTTTTACTGGTATAAAATGAGCTACTTTACTGAGTTTATCGATGAATACCATTATTGAATCATTCAAATTATGATTTCTAGGTAGACCTGTAATAAAATCAAGACTAATTATTTCCCATTTCCAGCTAGGGATAGGTAATGGCTGTAGTAAACTGACTAGATGTTGGTGTTCAGTCTTAACTTATTGACATTCAAAACACTTGGCAATGTATTATGCCAGTTCATTCTTCATGTTTGGCCAAAAATAATCTTTATGTAACATGGTTATGGTCTTTTGATAACCAGGATGTCCTGAGTAAGGAGTCTTATGAATTTCATTTAAAATCAATAGCTTAATTTTAGGTACATTAGGTATAGACAACCTATTTTTATAACGTATTAATCCTTTTTCATTTAGACTATACCCTGTACTTAAACTTTCAGTTAAATTTTCTGCCACTTTAGCTTGTAGTTTATGATCATTTTCATCCAATTTTACTCCTTCCTTTAGCTGTTATTCTAAATATGTTTTATAAGTGTTGATTGCTACTACAAAATTCAGTCTTACATTTCTACTTAGAGCATCAGCGAACTTATTTTCTTTTCCCTTAATGTGCTGGATCTTGAAATCGTACTGGCTAAGGAAAGCTTTCCTTGTGTTTAAATTAGGTTGATCCAACAAATATTTAAATCCCTTATTATATGTCATTAACATAAATTTTCTTCTGATTAAGTGATGGTGCCACTTCTTCAAAGCATGTATGACCAGAGCCAACTGTAAATTGTAAGTAGCGTAGTTTTTCTCATGAATTTTAAGCTTCCTAGACTCATATGCAATTACATGTCCTTCTTGAGTTAAGACCCCACCTAGACCATCGTTGCATGCATCAGTGCATACGACAAAGTCCTTATTATTAATATTGGTGCAGTAGTTAATAATTTTTTTAATTTCTTAAAACTTTCTTCACACTTTTGATTCCATTCAAATTTCTTCCCTTTCTTTTGTAAAGAATTTACGGGATTTGTGATTCTTGAGAACCCCTCAATAAATCTTCGATAATAACCTGTAATCCCCATGAATGATCGCATGTCAGTCACGTCTTTTGGGACTGACCAATCTTCAATTGCTTTTATCTTTTCTGGATCAACTGAGATCCCTTCTTTAGTTACTACATGGCCCAAGTATTGTATTTTATCCTTAAATAAATCACACTTACTAAATTTAGCATAAATTTGGTGTTCTCTCAACTCTTGTAAAACAGTTTTTAAGTGCTCCTCGTGTTCTTCTTTAGACTTAGAATAAATTAAAATGTCATCAATGAAAACCACTATGAATTTATCAAGATACTTATGCAATACATTATTCATTAAGCACATGAATATAGTCAAGGCATTAGTGAGCCCAAATGGCATGAAAACAAACTCATAGTGACCATATCTGGTCCTAAAAGTTGTCTTAAAAATGTCTTCATCTTTGATTTGGACTTGGTGATAATCAGATTATAAATCAATCTTTGAAAATATAGTTGCTCCGTGCAGCTGATCAAACAGATCATCTATGTGGGGCAACGGGTATCTATTTTTAATGGTCATTTTATTAAGTTGATGGTAGTCAATGCATAAGCGTAGAGTACCGTCCTTCTTTTTAATGAAAATAACATGTGCTCCCCAAGGAGACACACTTGGTCTTAGATAATTTCAATGAGTTCCTTTAACTATGATTTTAATTCATTTAGTTTCAGTATATTCATCTGATAAGGGGATTTTGAGTTGGGAACTGCACCAAGTACCAACTCAATAGTGAATTCTAAATCCCTTTTCGAAGGCAGTCCCAGAATTTCTTCCGGAAATACATCCGAATACCCCCTCAGGATTGGAAAATCTTCTAGTTTTAGTTTATCTTCATTATTAATATGTTCTTCGTTAATTACAGTTACAACAAAGGCTTTACAACCCTTCCGAACAACTCCCTTTAATTGCAAGGCAGAGATTTGTCTGATAGTTGTTCTCCTAGGGATTCCTGTTACGGTTACTGTTTCTCCTTCATTGTTTATGCATGTAAAAGTTTTATCAAAACAATTCAAAACTACTCTATGTTGTTCTAACCAGTCCATACCAGTTAACATGTCATAAGAGCCTAAAGGAAGTACATTTAGTTTCAGAGATGTTTCAAACTGATTCATAATTATAGTATAGTCTTTTACAAAACTAATCACTTTTCTTTTTTCTCCTAGCGCTAGTTGAACTAACCATGAATTTGCAAACTTTCTACTGATAAATTGCATTTTTTTACTAAATTAGGAGAAATATAACTCAGGCTAGCCCCTGGGTCAATTAAGATAGAAATGGGTGTTTGATTCAGCTTACCTTCTACTTCCATCATGAAAGTTTGATAATCATATTTCCTGTTCTTCAGTGTCGCGTTGATCCTGGGCATCACCCTTGCTAAATCACCAACAGAAATCTCCTCCTGCACTGTATGAGTATTGTTGATAGTCTTCTTTCTATCAGGGCAGACTGATGCATATTGAGGTCCATTACAATCCCAACACTTTACTAGTTCTTTACGTTCATTATTCTTAATGTAGTTGTTGTGATTATTAACAAGTTGTTTATTTCTAGGGCCATTTGGGTTTGACTATGAATTACCTTTATTTCCTTGGAAATTCTTATTAGGAAAATTGCGTGTGTTATTATTCCTAAAATTGCAGTTAGATATGAAACCCTTCTTTTTCTGTTCAAAATTATTAGACCTCTTAGACTTCCAGTTTGGCATACTTTCCCTTTTTCGGTTCTGCTCATAGAAAAAATTTTCCTTTTGCATAACTTCCTTAAGGGTTTTTGGATTATCGTATTCAATTTTGTCTTTAATGTGAAAAGGTAAACACCTTAGAAACCGCTTCACCTTAGGCTTTTCATCCACAATGTAAGGCACATAACGTAGTAAACTTAAAAATTTATTCTTTAATTATTTCATGTTCATAGTTCCCAACTTCAGTTCATAGAATACTTTACCTCGCTCTTCATAATATTTTTCTGTCAGGAACTTCTTTTTAACGTATTTTTTAAAGGTACTCCAGTTAATGTTCTTTTCCTTAATACATTTTACTCATTTTAAATCCTACCACCAGATATATTCCTTTCCAGTTAAGTTGTAAATGGTCATTCTTACTTTTAGCTGGTTAGAGTAATTATATATTTGAAAATACTTCTTCATTCCAGACAGCCATGATTTGGCTTCCTCTCCTTTCTCAGTTTCACCATTGAAAGTTGGTGGTTTTATCTTCTTAAATTCTCCCAAAATTTTCTCATAAGGCTTAAATTTTCTTTTTCTAGAATTGTAATTATCCTCACTGCTATCACTAGTGTATTGGTGATTCTTCCTGTGTGAGTCACCATAAATTTCAGAGGACGAACTACTTTCAATTTTAGACTGTTTGGACTTTTTACTTTTATGTTGGTAGGACATGTTTTCAAATCCTATGAGCTTATCTTTTTCTTCACTCTGAAATTTTTCCATCAGTATCTGGTTTAGCTCCTTTTGATCCCTTAGAATTCTTTCATTCTCTTTTTTAACTATTTCCATTTCAGTTCTTAACTCTTTAACAGTTTGTAATAATTCTGAATAATTGTTAGTTATTTATTCCTTAATCGGTTCTCTTCTAGAATTACTTTGTTCATTAAATGGGGACTCTTCATCTGCATATTCCTCGAGTCTTTCCATATCTGTACAGTTCTAGCTCAGAAAATTTTTCTAGTAATAACATTTCAAAAAGAAAAATAATAATCAGTATGCATGCATTTTATCTACTATTTATCTACGCAGGTTGAGCCGCATTCAGGCCTAGTGTCTGAACGTGTGCTATGATACCACATGTAATACTCCAAAATTTCTTGAAAATTTTCTTGCAACATTTAATGTTTAAAAACATTGATGATGTGGGTAACTTAACCACTAGCAGTAATCATTTTAAAGGGTCTAAACTAGAAACTAGAACTAATTTATTTTTTAATTTCTGTATCTGCATACTTCACTATCTGCTTTCATAATTTAGTATTAAATATTGATTTAGCAAGTGATGGTCCGAAGTATTATGAGCTGAAACAACTTTTTGTTTACTATGTACTAAAAAAAAAATTATGTTTAAAAAATGAAGGAACTTTAGTTCATGTTCGAGGCTTACTTAGCTTTTTAGCTAATGCAGTGAAGTGATGATTCTTGTACAGGTCTAACTACAAGTAAGACGTTTTGTATCCCAGTTTCAGGATCGAGATTTAATTATCTCACTATCAAAGTAATTGCTAGAATAATTGTTTAATTTACAGCCTTGAGCAAAAGAAGGTATCGTCAAATATGTATATTTACTTTTTATTTATTTATTTATAAGCGTAAGTACTTGGAAATCCAAGCACAACATAGAACTAGATGTTTTCTACCTAGCTTTGACTATAACTTGTAGCTTTGACTATAACTTGTAAATCATACTTTTATCCAATTGTTGTTATATTAAGTCCTACATACAACTCTAGAGAAAGATAAGTTTTTCAAACTAGATCTTACAATACCTTGATACTTGTTACCAAGGTAATTTATGTGAACTTGTATCGATGTATAATCATAAGCAATTGTTACATAAATTTAGGTATAAAAGAATTGACATTTATATACAATTCTAACAGTTGCATGCATAGTATAGTGTTACTAACTGCCTTGGATTTTACCAAATGAAAGTGGCAATGAATACATTATAAGGTTGTAGGTCAAGTGATAAAGCTTTGTTTTCATGGGTGGAAAGTTCTTTACCTAGAGATTAAGTATAAACTCAAAACCCTTGCATGTGTTAACACTAATTATATTATCTTTATTTTATAGGTAAAGATCCTATCTAAACAAAAATTAAAACTAATAATACCGCTACCATCTATACTAAGGCATCTTATATTAAAAGAAAATCTAAGCTTATATAATTTTCAAAGAAGATTATAACATAGGTTATATGACCCTTTTGAAGGCTTTATCCCAACTCTCGATACTATAGAGCATAAACCCACAAAATTTGAATAGAAGTGGAATCCACGTGGGATTTCATTAGTGGATAGGGTTTTGACAAAGGTAACCCTACTAAAAAAGTCGCCAAAACCCTAAAATCTCGCATTGTTGACCCTCCCTTCGCTGTTGTGAAGAACGTCGCGGCTCATGGCCTCATGGCCATTGGTGCCATTGAGTTGTCTCTATGGGTGACTTAACCCGTGAATCGACTGGGCTGAAACCTCTGTTTGATAGTATTTTTTTTTATGTGTGGAATTCATTGGCAGTGAAGAGATTTGGGTTCGTCATAGCCTTCTCTGTTGCTTTTCCCTTCCTCGTCGAGGTCCTTAGTGTTCATTTCTCCTAAACAGATATTGTCAAGGTGTTTTTCTTTGTTGGTTCCCTTCCCATCCTTCGACGTTGTGGTCTACTGGAACTTTGCAAAAGAAAACTTCATGGCTGTAAGCACCGAGTCTGGAACAGGTAACTCTTTATCTTTTCTTTTTATCTAAAAACTTGACTGTCAACAAGTTTCTTTTTTAAACAATGAATATAACCTTTCTTGATTTTAAATGTGCAGGCTCTTATACAGGTGAAGTCTCGGGACTGTGAACTGGAAGACTTCGGTCAGAGAGGGGTTCCATGTTCCTTCAGAAATTGGGTAAGCCCTTATTTCATGCCTAAGGTTTCCTTTTGTGAGTGTGTGGGGGGTTTTGATGAGTATCATTTTTGCCGAGACTGAAATTCTTTTGCTGTAGCTTCGCTTTGAACCATGTTGTAATTGTGAAGGCCGTGTAGCCGTAGACTGTTTTGCAGAAATACTTGCAAAGGCCTTTTGGTCGTAACTTTGTTTTGTTGGATTTTACTTATGCTTAAAATAGGGTTTGAAATATTTTATGTTTTGATTAAGCTCTAAAATCTTTGCTGTGTTGGAATCCATGTGTTTGGCATCGAGATGTGGTTTAGAGGAATCGTTGGCAGACTTGGAGTGTGGAGTCCTTCGGTGTTGGATAATTCACTTTGTATAAGTTTATATTATTGAAATTTGAAATATCTTATGGCTAAATTACATGTGTCTGAAGAATGGATTGATAAATGAAAATGGAAAAGTTTTGCAGCTATTTAAGTCCATAATCCGATTTTTATTAGATTGATGATATTCTGTAGGAATTTAATATGAAAACTAGTACTTAGTCTTTCTGTTAGTATTAAGATTAATTTATGAAAAGAAAAAGGGTTTGATACTACAACCCGAGCTCGACTGTGTAATTGGATGTGGAATATTAAATTTGTCTTTTCTTATTTCATTTCAGTTTATATTTGATAAACAGTGTAATAATGTTTCTATGTAAATTTTATTTAATATAAAGCATTTATAATATAGATATTATAAATGTAAAATTGAAGAGTTGATTTAAGAGGATGAGGGTAAAACAATAAAAATCCCTATTCTAGGAAGAGGAAGTGAAAAAAAGTCTTAGTTGAGAGTTTCCCTAATTTAGAGTTTGTATTTTAATTTTAATTTAAAAATCTCTGCAGTGTTATTGTTTAACTACAATGTGTTTAATACTTGATGTTTACTTACAGTAGTAATGAAATTACTTATGCATTATTTTCCAGACCTAAATGATTACTGCAACTTCATTTCACTGTTTATAAGTTACTCCTATTTATGTTATTTTTATGTTTATGTAATATTTAATAATTATATGTATTTATAATAAACTAAGCTTATAGATAGAAATTATTGCTATGTTTAAAAGCACACAGTTACTCATACTGTGTACTGGTTATTTTTAAAAGACCTTCCTTTATGGTAGTTCTTGTTTATCTTATTTAAGAGATGTATTCTAAGTAAGGAAACTTATGAACTAGAGAATCTTTCTTTTGAACATTCCTATAAGGAATCAGTAGAAAGTAATTAAACATAATCCTATATTCTTGATTTGAGTTAACCATCAAAATTTAATTTAACCTATTGTACTAGAGTACTACCTTCTTGAAGGTGTAGAAAAATACAGTCAGGTATTTCATTCATGAGTAAATTTAAGCTAACCCTAATCATTCATTATAATTCATAATTTATTTATCTTTGAACAGTAAAAGGTTTCTCTGGAAGTAATTTAAATAACAGATGAAACAGACATATAAATATATTATTTCCTAAATTCATTCATTCTTGTTCCTAAGCTTGCATAGAGGAAAACAAATTAATATTTAGAACCTGGTAATATAGTAGAGGAGACAACAACCCAAGGAGGCCGTTCCTCCCAACCAACTCCTGAAGACTGCTCAGCTACAACACTTAGGACCCCCAAGCCTGTCCACTAGTCCACCTGGTTGAAAGCACTAGGTGAGAAAATAGGTTTACAAAACCTTTACAACTCCACAAAGTAATCAACAGTAATATTTCTTCCTGTAACAGTAAAAACTCAACTCAAGACAGCTGCACTAGTTCAGTAAATCAACACTTTCTACTCAAACACTTTTTCCTGTCGCCTCCATCGAATTTCTTGTGTACCAATTTTACTCAGAAATTTCACAAGTAAAGAATTAGCAACCTCAATTGAATTCAATGGGAAGTTTTTATCAGCATGCCTACATCTTTTGGGTCAGTTTTCACTTAATGAGCCACCTACTCTTGTTCCACTTTCTTAGGGAACATGACCACAAAAATAGGGAAATTGCCTCCTGCAACAACTAGAAGTAGTTTGAGGATGCTTCCAAGTGTCAATCTGCTCTCAACCCAGCCTATTCCACCAAATGGCTAGTAAAACACTCATTTAACAGCCTCCTTAAGTTGTTATCTCATCTTTCATTTATTAATTAATAAAATATTCAGCAATTAAATTCAATTATCCTTTACCCCACTTGGTCATTAATTACAAACTTTATAATAAAATTAAAACATAATGTCTCCTAAAACACAAAATGGCATAAGGATTCTATTAGGTCATGAAGGATTAAAAATATTTTAGATTAGGTGACATAAGTTCTTCAACACAGTTTCAGTTTACAAGTCCTAATCAAAAGAATTGCATAAATGAACTAGGTATGAGGTTAATAGCACTTCAACCCAATGGACTCCCATAGGCATAGGTATGTTCTTTGCTCTGTAAAGTATTGACTTTTTGGATGCAAAATTTTGTGTTTGTGTATTGGCATGCACTCTAAAGAAATGATATAGTTTAAATAGTATGATCGTCTAGGTACATAAACTAGTCTGTATAGATTCATATGTTTGAATACATATAAGCAACTTTACATAAATAGAAACACTTAAATAAATGCATGAAGAGTGGAGTTGCCTTTGAAAAAGTTAAGCAATTAATCTTTAATGAGTTAGCTCAATAATAATAGTTGTTGATTAAATAAGTATACATGTACACACTTCATACCTGTGAAATCTAGCTTTAATGAAATCTAGCTTTAAAGAAATAAACATAGATGATATTCTTATGAAGAGATTTTAAACCGAGATATCTATTAGATAGATAAAGGGATTAGATTTTTTGAAATGTAAATTTTTGTAAGCTAACATCAAAATTTGAAGTTTTTAATTATGTTTAGATTGTTAATACCGGGTTCGGAGTAGGCACAATGTTTCCTTGGAATAGAAAAGAATTGTTAGTTCGAGAAGAACAAGTGGAATCAGGAATTCTCTTTAGTCAAACTATCTATCTTATGTTGTGTCCCACGTCGTAGTAGTAATTTCAATGGGAAGCCTTAAGTCCCGAAATGGTTTTCAATGAAAAAAAAAACAGTTCATTTCCAAAAGGTGAATATTGGTTACAAATTTTCCAGCTTTTTACATTAGTCGAATGATTCAGCGTGCCGCATGGTCGGAGGATATATGACATGTTCAATCTGAGACATTGTAAATTTGCAAGAAGCCAATCGGCTCTGGTTGCTTTTGAACACTTTTGAGGATCACAATGGATTGGCGCTCAAAAATGCAAGCGCACCAACGAGAGGAGCATTGATGTACGCCGTAGGCTCCGACTCTCGAAAGTTTGCTCGATCGTCTGGAAACTGATCGTATTCATCTGGTCCTCCAACCACTGCTCCCATGAAAAAATTAGGATTGGGATGGTTGCTATTGAAATAATATGACCCATTTTTGCATGCAATCAAAGTGTAGATGATCAACAACACAAGGAAGAGAGGAGGCTCTATAATGAATACGTTGAGGAAATCGGGAACCATATCCCACCATGTATGACATATTCAGAGGATTGTCTCCCACTATGTAATCAATCTGCAGCTCCATCCACCATTCCATGCACCCACGTGGTCATATAAATTCATTAAACCCTCTCCATTGTCAGTTCTTGATTTGATCTAATAATAAAGATTTACTCATATTGAACCTACCTGTCGTTTTGCAAAGCTCCGAAGTCTTGCTGGAGTTGCCTCAACGTTTCCACATCGCGCAACTTTGGACACATCACTGAGATACTTGGCATAGGCTAAGGCCCGAAATCATATTGACGTCACGCTCTGCATATTACTTGCATTAGACTCGTATATGAGTCCACATGTAAAACAACACACAGTCTTCAATAAATCAGCTTCACTTTGTGCAGCAAGAAAGTAATGCCCTGTCCCGTCCTGGAAATATTAAATAAGTTCAGGGAAATTAATTACCTGGAGTGTACTGAACATGTGCATAAGTTGTTTCAGGTAAGAGGTAGCAAATGTAACTGTCAGCGGGTTCTTGGTATCATGTATGGTGCTAACAACGGTATATTCTCCGACAAATAATCCTGAGATCAACAACAGTAATATACGATTGAGGATAGATAGCTTCGTAAATCCTCAAATACAGTTGATATAAGCACTGTCTACTAGTGAATAGTATACCCTGGAGAGAAGGACATTAATGCCGGCATGCTTATTTTACCAACTAAATTAGCTTCAGCTGTCTTTCCATTGGCTGCAATGTACTTAAGATAAAAGGAGCCGTTGGTCTATGCTTTGTGCAGCCATGCAGCAGGCCGCGTCAATTCATCCCGAAATCCCGAATTATTAACTGTAATAATTGGAAGTACAGAAGACTAACTTGGTATCCGCTAAAGTCGCAGTAAAATGGGCAAACTGCTGACTTGGTATCCGCCAAGTCACTATAAGCTCCCCTATATCTGTCTGCAAAAGCGAAGAGCTACAGAGGACAAACGGACAGAAAGGGTTAGCAGGTGTAGTAAAAATCAGTATCATGGATATCTATACAAATAGGAATCAAAGTACATTGAATTAACAATGCAATGGTGTTATAGTTATAAATATGGCGCTTATTTTGTAAAACCTGGATGTTCGGAAGACGATTGATGCGGCAGCCATAGCTGCAGCAGTTTCACCAGCGACATCAGAACCTGGGTTCTGGGCGTCGATACTGTAAACGGTACGAGGTGTATCCATGTCTTCTGGTCGCTCCCAGCAATTGTGATCAGTGTTGGGATCACCCACCTTCACAACCACAAAACGATTTAAACATCATGCAAAGATCTTAAGAATTATTTGGTTAGATATAGTTCTCACTCGGCCATACCTGCACGAAGATTTTATCGGGGTTAGCAGTAGCCTTAAGAAAATAGTCGGTAGCCCATTGAATCACCGAATTCCACCACGCTCGAGGCTAACATTGTAGTTGTGAAAGCCATTGGAAACCCAAATTTTACGTTATCGCCTGCGTCGTAATATCCTCCAACCAAATCAACCTGCAACCAATCGAGCAATTAGTTCGATTGAGCGTCGATGATTTTTTTCGGGCTTACGAGGCAACGTTATGAACAATACATACATTCTGATCAGATCCGTCTTTGAGGGCTGAATCTTTTCTCCATGTCAATCTCTGATCGTTGCCCCTCGAAGAAGAGAATGCTCTTTGAGAGGGAATCTTTATAATCTTGATTGCCATTCCCAGGGGAAGAATACTCGAACGCCTCTGCGTATCTTCTACTTGTTGCTTATATATCTGTCATGCCGAAAACAGCACAAACAAAAATATACCAATCTTGATCATCTTTCTCTGCTGGGCGGGCACAGTTAAAGATTATGAATATGTAGAGACAAATCAGCAATTTTCATAAAGAGAGGAACATGGAAAATAGAAATTGAGGCTCGCGTGATGGTGAACGCCTCAAGAACTGCCTCCGATCCCGTAGCAGATGAAGCTATCAATCATGTAGTTATAATGGCTGTGGGCTGAGCAAGACATTCCAGTTCCACATGCACAGTGATGCAACGAATCTAATGCCAACAGAGAAAGAAGTTGATGGTGTTCTAGGTGTGCATTCGATACTTATAGTAATGCCTATAGATTAACTTGCATTGAGAGATTCCGTCCGTATTCACAGGACAAAGTCTTTTAACTAAATTTGATTCTAATTCAAGAATCCCCGTCACAGTCCCGTGTACTTGCAAATGTAAAGAATCGAAAGAAAACAAGAAAACTAGTGGGAGGGGCGCAACCAACATGCTGATTCCACCCAGCGACCAATAATATTGACTTGCCTTTAACAGAAAAACGGCGGATGTATGAAGTTTGTTTGTTGCATAGAAATGGTTTTTCATACTTGTCTCATATTTAGTAACGGTTACTTGTAACTTAGTATACATCAATCAATTTCTCCTCCAACATTGAATTTTGGCTACTCATAATATTCCACTTTGCCCATTGTGGCCTTGGAAAACTTGAAGTTTGGTGAAGATAACAACTATATTTGACTCTTTTAAATTTTAAAGAGTTTGTATGAATCATTCATGTTTTTAAGGACAATTTCAATTTGGGTGATTTTATCTCTTATAATTATTTTTGCACAAGTTTGATGAGTTGTAGAGTTAAGTCATTCTATTTTTTATAAATATTTTCTATAAGTTTAGTTTGATAGAGGTGTAGAGCTGAGATGGTAATGGGAAAAATGTAATATTTTTTTCAAGTTTAGATGAAAGACTTAATATCAAAAGGTTCATCATATAGATGAAAGTAAAAATTGAGCCTAACATAGATGTAAAGTAACCTTGGAGATGTAAAGTAAAGTTGGAGACAAAAAGCAATAGGAATAGAAATATTTAGTAAACTAAAAAAAGATAATTAGACAAAGAAAGTTGCATAGCAACAAGTCTATGTTATTGAAATTTGGACATGTTGGAAAGTTAAAATATAGGACATGTTGGAGAGTTAAAATATATGAAGATGCATTGCATTGTTTTTTGCTCAAGTGGTAAAACAAGATGGGGGATGAATGGTTTTTGAAAAAGCCCAGTAATGCATGCATTGATTTTGGCACTTATAACACATGATAGAGGTTGTGTGAGCTAAAGGGTTTTAGAGATGCCTTGGTTCAACCTGGTAATGGAAACTTTGATTCTTGTGAAATGGTTTCATGAAATATATTCAGAAAATAAAGTACCTCTTTCTAGTTCATAGAAGTTACTAGAATTTTCAGAAAACAAAACAATATTGATAGACCAAGTGATGTAATGGTCTTAAGACTTGTAATCCATTGTTAATTGTGAGCAAGGAGAGAAGGAGAAAGAAAAATTTAGCATCTTCTGGAAAAGGAGAGAAAGGGTATCCAAGAGTGAAAAAAAATGTATTTTGTCATTCATTTTTACATACTATGATTTCAGTAAGGTCTAACTTTCATTTAGTGATAGCTTGAGAATTTCAATAATAACATGAAGATAATGAAATAAATTGAATTTCAATAAAACATGAAGATGGTAAAGTAAGTTATTAAGATCATTTTTGGCTCAAGTTATATTGTTTTCTCTGCATGCCTGAAATTAAAAGTTCCATTATATTGTATATATTAATGTTAATGGATAAAATGATATGCACATCTTTAAAAATGCACTTTCTTAAAAAAATTTGCTCATCCCACACTAACTATGCTTGCTTCAACACTTTGTTATTGAACCTTTTATGCATGCTCTAGGGCAAAAGATAAGACAATTTAATATTATAGCATTGAAATCTATAATTTGTTTTTATTCCTGTAATATCATTTTATTTATTTATTTTGTTTTGTTTTAAATATTAATAAAATCATTTTTTGGCTTATTAATAAAATAAATAAAATTTAATTGAGGCTAAGTATTTTTTATTTATCATGGAGTTTAATGTTAAAGTTTTAGGGTTTTCATAAAATTTGACAAACTTATGTTAGAATGCAAATCAAAATAAAAGATATTGAAGTAAAAGTACAAGAGAGTCTAGAAAATAAAAAATATAATATTCATCTCTTTCAACTTTAACACTCCCAAAGATCAATGTGTTAAAGTTGAAGCACACATTTAACAAATGCACATATATAACTAGCAAAATAGCCACATTAGTAAGACTAATTAGACAAAACTAGCCACTAAGAGAATCTCTTACTCAAAACCAAAAAGAACAAGATAACTTACTTGGTAAGTTCACTTACTTGGTAAGTTCACTGCTACAAGGTGGGGTTGTTTAAGACTAAATTAGCATTTCTTCTTAAATTTTAGTTTAGATTGTTTTTATATATTTTTTAATGTCCCCAAAAATTGAGAATAATTTTTTTTTATTAGGCTAGTAAAAACTACCAATGCTGGACATTATCGAACTTGTGGAATATAACGTACACTAACTATATCATTGTTTTATCATAAGTTGTTCTCACGCTCTACATTCTTACTTTTCGTTATGATTATTGTTGTGTTTTACATTATGATGTCGTAAAGCTAATTACTAAGTTATTCTTATGTTTATACATTGTTGTGTATGTGTAGTTACTTGATTATATACTTCATTCATTTCTGCATATGTTTATTTTTTATTTGCATGGTTCTAACATAACTTTGCTTTTGGAACCTAAGTGGGTGGAGTGGTGGGACTAGTTCTTCCATGTGACTGCTTGAGAAGTATGAGTCTCTACTTGTCTAGCGAGCTTACTTAGTTCTATTGAACTAAAGCACTCTTAACTTGTTTACGTGCAGGTGTACTTAGCGATGATAAACTCGTTACGAAATTCTGAACGCTTGCTCATTAATACACCTTTTGGTTGCTATTATTGAGTTTTACGGACTCACACTAGTGGTAAGGTATTTACCACGTTTATTATTTATATGACTTAGATTGATTATCTAAGTGACACTTATTTTTCCTAGTGTGATTATTAGCAACTGTTCATAACCTAGCATAATTGTTCTACATATTTATTTTATTAAGAGTGTTACATATCTTTTTATTATTCTTGGTAGGTTTATAACCTTGGCTAGAAGGCCAATTCTTGGCTTTATGAATAACAAGTTTTCCATGGCATATTTCATATGCCATGGTCTGAAGCTTAATGCCTAAGTAAATCGATGGGTAAAGGTTATAAGGCTTAGAGCCTATGTTTAAGCAATGCATAATACTTATGCCTTGGATTTACCTTAGGGTGGCGAAATTATAACAAGGTTTAAACGTTACACATTGGGGTTTAAGACTTTGCATGGAAAGGAGACAATTGATATTGAATCGATTACAAACTATAGAGATATGGGTTTTTGTAGTTTGATATGGATAACAAGCTAGCACCATTAATGCACCTTGGAGTTTGTGGAAACCCAAGATTAGGGATTGTCTCATGATAGACTTGGTCATTTCGCTTGGTTTGTTTGCTCTCGACTATGCGCAGTGTGGTAAAGGTGACTTCCAGGACATCGAATGTATGGTGTCGTTTGGTTTCACTGCATTATGGTTTGTATGTTTCCTGCTATGGATATCATGCTTCTCATCCATCGAATCATTTTGTGGTTGCAGGTGATAGGGTTGGCGAGAAGATGTATGGTTTGTAGTGCAACTGCGAGCCATGAACTAGAATTACCATTATAGTAATCCTTCTAATCAAGTCATTACTTGCCACCTCTTGGCTTTAAGAATGGGTTTTAACTTGTCGAGATTGGGGTTTAAGTTATGGGGTTTCATTGGCCTTTAGGTTTGAGTTTATAATGAAATGGGATGCAATTTAAAGAGGGTTTCTATCCATAAGGAGAAACTTGATGCCTTTAATAGGCTCTACGTGTAATTTGTAAATTCGGGGTTTTGATTTAAGAATTAAAAGCCAGGGCAACACCATTGCTTGCAATGGTGCTATGGCCATTGGACGACTGTGTAAACTCGACTTAAGACTTTATAAATTTTGTGTATATAAATCTATACTATGTTGTTGTTTTTGAACTTGGGTTTTACGTGGCTTTTGCCTTCGTGGATGGTCTGTGTATCATGTTAATGTAATGGGACACTGAGTTGTGAATACATGCTATGTTTATGATCCTAGTTATTATTTATATGGAACTTTCCTTTGTTGATTGTAATGATTACAATGAAGACCACCTTGTCAGTGAGATGGGTTTGGGGCCACGCCTTACATGGCATTGGTACTCTCCATCAGTGTTGCAATAGCGTAGAGGATTTAGATTTTACAGTTAGTATTAAATAATGTGTAATGAAGATAGGTAAATAAGTTGTGGGTGTAAGCCCTGGATGATTATCATTTCTGTAGGTTGATTTGTTGATAGGGCATAACATAGTTATTAAGTCTACTGTGAAGTTACTTATGGGTCATGGCCATGTATTTACAGCGTGCATGGATTTATAAGGGTCTTACGACCTCTGTAATAAAATATTAGTACTACAATATAGCCTGTGTGTAAAATTGGTACAACGTGGTTTGTGTAAAGATTTAAGACCCTATAGGATTTGATCCTGGGTCGTTACTTATGACGAGGGTTTGTAAATGGATTAATGTGTATAGAGGTTATTAGTGATTTTAATATAATGAGCACTGTGTTTATGGTTACGATTCAGACCTTCTAAGTGTCCTCGGGATTTGATCTTGTGACCTCGTTGCCTTTACATGGTTCTTTATTTAATTGTTGAAATGTTATTTTGGTTACTGTTTATATGATTGTTGTGAGTATTATTAGATGGGACTATTTTGATTTATGGCATACGAATTGATTAAATGAATTCATTGTATTAAGGGATAGGAAATTCAATAGGAAAAGGGACTAGATCATAGACCAATGAATGGTCTCGGTACTTACTCTGTTTATTTGATTATGATAATTTTTATTTTAATCGAAAAGATTTGGTATTTAGCATACATTTATTATACAGACCTTGAAAGGTCTTCGCTGGTTTTTATCTTGATTTAGTATGGGATGTTTATAATTTGTGCTTAGATGTAATTATTATGCTGTAGATTAGATTTGTAGTTCTATCTCTTAATTGTTAGTGTGTGTATATATATATATATATATATACCAATAGTATGTTGGTTATATACTAATAGTATATTGATTAGTTTTCTTGTTAATATAATTAGATGATACTAAATTAAATCTGGGTCTTAAATGAAGCATAGATCTGGACTAGTATTTAAATGAGCATGGCTCTGCTGACAAATGAAATATGTCAGTAGAGTATATAGGCCCAAAACAGCTATGTAATAGATCTGAAATAAAACCTAGTTTGTAGGAGACACGGTTTAAGCAATGAAGATAATGCAGAAGTAAAACCAAGGTGCAAAACCCTTGATAAATATTTATACATGAATTAATATTGCAGAAGTAAACTAAATGAATAAACCCTGGATAAATTTAGCATAGGAAATAAATTACATCCTATGGTAATTATTTAAAATGTAACCCCTAGAATATTTAAACAGAAAACAAACACCTAGGGTTAGAAAATATAATGTAAACATTTGACTAATCTAGCCAACATTTATTCTAGAAAATGGAATAGGAATTCTAGGGCTTCATACCTGTAAATTGAATCTTCTTTAATGGTTGAAACCTGCACACTCAAATAACCAGCATTAACAATTCATAAGTAGACTCTGACCTCTGTATTAGATGATCGAATCACTTGGGAACTACCATGTTCCACCCAACCATGACCCGGAACCGTTCCTGGTTTCAATCCGGATCCCCCGAGCTGGATTCCAAAATGCAAGTAGCTTAGAGCTCCTAAGGTAAGGTTTCCCTAACTAGTATATCAGGTCTAGCTCAGTTCTCCTTTTTCCTTTCAAGAAAATGTTCTCCAAGAAATCTCTTGAGAGCAAAACAAGCACAAATAATGACTCCAAAAGATAGATCAGCAGCCCCAAGCCTTCCCTTGGCTTGAGACTTTATAGACATACTTTTCAGTCAAAGGGGCAGTTAAATCAAGAGTCCTTGATTTCTTGCTTTAACCATTTTTAATTAATTTGGGTAATTTTTAATACTTTAACTTAGGAAGTTTTAACTAGTTCCTAGTTAGACTTTTGTTGGCATTATACTATTTATTATCTTTTAGTAATAAATAATAATGGATGGAGCTTTTCCTTCTTTCTTTGATTATTAATATTATCACTATATTTATTCTTTATACATACCATGTATAAAATACATAATAATATAACATTTATTAACATTTCTGTTTGGGCATCATATATCATTGTCCCTAGAGTTATGACACTTATTCATTAAGGTCAAAAAGGTAGATGGTTAGGTCTACTAGGCTAGGAAACTCTAAACATCCTTGCATGTTGGATTTCCGTCGTATAATATGGTAGTTCTTCAGTACTTTATGAGAGTACAGAAATTTGAAATTTCATTTAATCATTTATAAATAAGTCTGATGAGATCAATATTTTTTCTCGAGTCATTTTCACTTGGGAATTATTAATTCTTTCCATTAACCCCTAGTTCTTACCAGAGCCCATACTCAACGCTAAAAACAGGGAGTTACAAACTTAGTGCAATTATAGAGCTCTTCACTCAACACTAATGCTAAGATGTACTTGTACGATACAATGGCCAGGATCCAATGCTCCAGAGCTTATGCTCAACATCAACATGGAAGGCTCCAGGGATTATGCCCATCACTTCCAACTATCTTTTCATGTGTTCCAAAGATTCTTGTCCAACACAAAACATTAAGTACCCATGTGCTTAAGAGCTCCTCGCTCAACACAAAACATCTCATCAATCATGTGCTTCAGGGTCCATTCCCAACACACACACACACACATATATATCATCAATAATTGGCGTATGCCCAATATATAAAACAGATCATCATGTTCATATGCAGTGGGGTCTTCGACCCAATATATCAAAATAAAACATCAAGATAACATCATAATCAATAGGTGCATGCCTATAAGTGTTAGATCCAAAATTTAGGATATTACATCCCTCCTCGCTTAGTACAACATCGTCCCTGGTGTTCTAGGGAATCTGAATGAAATCATGAAACAAGGTGGGGTAATCATTTCTCACAGTGGCTTCATTCTCCCAAGTAGCCTCATCGGCCTCAAAGTGCTTCCATTACACTTTCAACTGGACTACGATGTGCTTCCTGAGCTGCACCTTTGTCTTGTCCAGTATATGAAAAGGTTTAGGGGCAAACTCCCCTTTAGGTTCCACCTGTAATAAGGACTAATCAATTAGATGTTTCATATCATAAACATATTTATTTAACAAAGATGCATGGAACACATTATGGACTCTTACGTGTGCCGGTAACGCTAGCTCATATGCCACCGGCCCTTTCTTAGCCAGTATTTCAAAGGGTCTTCAAAATCTAGGTGCTAACTTACCACACCTACCCAAGCTCAATGAGCTTCGTTTTGCTTTTACTTTCAAGTTGACATGGTCGCCTATTTGATAATATTTATCTTTCCTTTTCTGATCTGCGTAACTTTTTTGGCGGTACTGTGCTTCAAAAAGGTTCACCTGGACCTTGGTAACCAACTGTTCCAAGTCCATTAATAAATTAGGCCCTGACATGAGTCGATCCATCAGGATATCCCAAGTAACCGGTGTTCTACACTTCCATCCATAGAGTACCTCAAAGGGACTCATCTTGGTAGAAGCCTGATAACTGTTGTTATATGCAAACTCTGCAAGATGTAAGTAGTCTTCCCACTTAGTGGGGTTATTCATGACATACATCGTAAGAATGTCCTCAACAATATGGTTTACTCTTTCTATCTACCCTTCTATCTGTGGGTGATAAGTAGTGCCAAAGTTCAACTACGTCTCCAATCCGGAGAATAAAGATCTCCAAAAGTTTCCTGTAAACTTAACATCTCGATCTGAGATGATTTCCCTGGGTATCCTGTGCAATCTAAATATCTCCTCTAAGAATATATCGGCAATGTTCACTGCCTTATAGGTCGACTTCACAGGAATGAAGTGTGCTACTTTTTACAACTTGTCAATAACCACAAAAATAGAATCATTTTGCTTCTTACTTTTCGGTAGACCGGTGATAAAATCCATACTAATGACCTCCCACTTCCATTCGGGAATGGGTAATGGCTACAGCAATCCTGAAGGATGTTGATGCTCACCTTTGACTATCTGGCATTCCTGAAATTTCATGATAAACATTGCAATGTCGGCCTTTAACTTAGGCCAGAAAACGTGTCTTTTGACGACGGATATCATCTTTTGATATCCTGGGTGCCCCGAGTAGGGTGCCCGATGGAATTCTGTGAGGATGCTAGAATGAATATCCCCTCCTTTTGGAACGTACAATCTCCCCTTGGACCATAGCAGTCCTGATTCGTCTACCTTGTATTCTTTTTGTTGTTGGAACAACCTATCCTCTTGGAATTTCCTGAGGATTTCTACATAGAAACGGTCAACTCTGTTGGTCGTTCTAATCCTCTCATGCAAATCTGCATCATTTTGACTTAAATTCACCTCATATATTATATGAGTCCGTTGGCTCAAAGCATCAACAACCTTGTTCTCTTTTCCCTTAATATGCTTTAGTTCGAAATGGTACTCGCTAAGGAAAGCCAACCATATGGTTTTCCTTGCATTCAGATCCAGTTGATCGAATAAATACTTCAGACTCATATTGTATGTCTTCATAAGGAACTTCCTTCCCATGAGGTAGTGCCTCCACATCTTCAAAGCATGGATGATGGCCTCTAACTCAAGATCATGTGTGGGGTAGTTCTGCTCATGCTCTTTTAACTTCCCAGATTCATAACAAATTGCGTGATCATTCTGCAAAAGGACTCCTCCAAGTCCTTCCTTGCTTGCATCCATGTAAACAACGAAATCCCCATCAGGATCTATAATTCATAGTATTGGTGCGGTCATCAAAAGTTGTTTAAGCTTTTGAAAAATTTCTTTGCACTTGGTATTCCATAAGAACATATTTGCTTTCTTTTGCAAAGTGGTCATGGGACAATCTATTCTCAAGAAGTTCTCAATGAACTTTCGATAATATCCGGACAATCCCAAAATGGACCTAATGTCGGTGACACTAGTAGGGGTAGGCCAATCCTTTATGGCTCTAATCTTTTTCAAGTCCATAGATATCCCTGTCTCGGAGATAATGTGACCTAAGTACTGTATCTATGGTTTGTAAAAATCATATTTACTAAACTTAGTGTAAATTTGGTGTTCTCGTAACACTTGTAGTAATATGCGAAGGTGTTCTTTGTGTTCCTATTTATTCTTAGAATAAACTAGGATGTCGTCTATAAAGACCAAAACAAACTTATCCAGATACTTATTGAATATACTGTTCATCATGCACATGAAGTTTGCGGGTACATTGTTCAACCCGAATGGCATCACTACAAACTCATAGTGCTCGTACATTGTACAAAAGGTGGTTTTTTGAATATCCTCGTCGCAAATCCATACCTGATGGTATCCGAATCATAGGTCAATATTTGAAAATATTCTGGCTCCTCCTACCTGATTGAATAAGTCATCAATCCTAGGGAGTGGGTATCGGTTCTTGATAGTCATTTTATTCAACTAACGGTAATCGATGCACATCCGCATCATACCATCCTTTTTCTTGACGAACAATATCAGTGCTCCGTAAGGCGACACACTTAGTTGGATATACCCTTTTTCTATCAACTCTTGCAATTGCAGTTTGAGTTCCACCAACTCAAGTACACTCATGCGGTAAGGGGCTTTGGAAGCCAAAACTGTTCCTGGTGTCAGTTCGATGGAAAAGTATAGGTCTTGTTTCGGAGGTCATCTAGGGATTTCCTCGGGAAACACGTCCTTGAATTCTACAAGAAAGGGAAAGTATTCTATGCATTGTTATTTCTTAGACTCTATGTCTCGAATGTTTACTGCGAACAAATTGTAGCCTTTACTAACGCATTTCTTCGCTTATAAGGCAGATATTTTCCTTACAGAAAATTTCTTTGGAATGCCTTGAACCTTCACTTGGTTCCCTTAGCTATCTGTACAGAAGATTGACTTGTGTAATCCATCGAGCATGACATGGTGTTGTTCCAACCAGTCCATGCTGATAAGTATATCGTATGATCCTAAGGGTAGGATGTTTAAGTTCACTTTCGTAGGAAAACCATTCAGGTTTACTCCACGTTCTTTTACTATTTCTGAAACTTTTTATTTCGTGCATGTGGCTAACTGTACCAGCCAAGGTTTATCATGCTTTACTTTCCCTAGTTTGCATACATCAACAATTTTAGGTGAAGCATAGCTCTGGCAAGCACCGAGATCAATAAGTATTGAAATAGAAGTGTTCAAGATCTTACCTTCTATCCTGACCATTGTAGCTTGACGATCTCCTTGTCGGCCATCCAATGCTGCATAAATCCGTTGTGTTCCAGCTATGTCTTCTACAGTTGGTTCTTCTTGTAAGTTGTGCAAGACCCCGCTGGTCTTGTTCTTACAATATTGGGCATAATGAGGCCCATTGCACTTCCAGCACTTGATCTGTAGTGGGGTAGCATTGGATCCACTTTCTACTAGCTTGCTAACATTAGGAGCTCGTACATATGGCTTTGTACCAGATTTGTTGAAGTTCTTTTTTGCTGGAAAACTGTTATTCTGCTTTCTGTAGGGTTGTGGGTTAAACCCAGGTTTGCAGTTATCAGAAAAGTTCTTAGACTTGTCTCTGTTTTTGTTCATGTTCTCTTGCCTTAGTTGTCCATGCTCATAACAGAGCCTAGCTTTGTGCAGTGTGGTATCCAAAGTTTTTTGGCATGTCGAATTCAATCCTTTCCCGAAAGTTGGGAGGAAGACACCCTAAAAACTGTTGGATCTTTAAATTTTCATCCTTAATGTATGGTACATAATGTAATAGATCTAGAAATATGTTAATAAAAGTGTCCATAGTCATGGATCCCATACGTATCTCGTGAAACTCTCTCACCTTTTTGTTGAAGAACCTTTCCGACATATATTTCTCTTGGAATATTTTTTAGAAGTTATTCCTGCATATTTCTCTTAGCTCATTTTTCTTGGTGTGTTTCAAATATCTCCACCATCTTTCTACTTTTCCATTCAAATTATAGATGGCAAGCCAAGCCTTCATCTCACTTGAGTAGTTATGAACTTGGAAATATTTGCTCATTCCCAACAGCCACTCTTCAGCTTTATCCCCAGTGTTTACTTCACCTTCATAGGTCGGGGCTCTTATTTTTCTAAACTCCCCCTAAAGACTTTCATTGCTTCTTTGTTTCTTTCTACGTGGAGAAAGAGAGTCATCATTGGAAGGAGTGTGATGATCTCCTTTTGGTGCTTCAGGGGTACATTCCTCTTTTTCTTCTTCTCTTGAGATATTGGCCCATTTATGGTAAGGTTCTCTTTTGGATATGTTTGTGGACTGAGTAGGATTTCCCTGCGGGCTTCCTTCCGTCATATTTCTCAGTAATGCTTCATTAATATCTTGCTATTCCTTTCTCTAATTAAGACTATCTTCTCTAAAACTTTGCAATTCTGCTTGAATATTGTGTATAGTCTTCAAAATATCAGAATTCAATTCCACCACCAGTTCTGCTTCCAGGGTGGGGGTGTTCATCTTTCCTTTCCGTTTGTTGTCTTCGTTAGTGTTCATGATATGAACTGTTCTGTAAAAATTCCTATAATTGCAAAATTTTTAATAACAGGAAAATTTATGTAAGTTAATACTAAAATTTAATACATGCTTTATTTTCTTTGCAACGAATGTTTGGTGTGCCCATTGGTCTTGTAGTGTTGAAACTGGGCTCTGATACCACTTGTAATGTCCCAAAAAATTGAGAATAAAAAAAAATTATTAGGCTAGTAAAAACTACCAATGTTGGACATTATCGAACTTGATGAATATAATGTACACTAAGTGTACCATTGTTTTATTGTAAGTTGTTCTCACGCTCTACATTCTTACTTTTTGTTATGATTATTGTTGTGTTTTACATTATGATGTCATAAAGTTGATTACTAAGCTATTATTATGTTTATACATTGTTGTGTATGTGTATTTACTTGATTATGTACTTCGTTCATTTCTGCATATGACACCCTGGTTTGTCAGCTACAACTGACAGGATAATCCTACACCCCCTTTACCAGCTTATGTTGGAACGAGGAAACAACCCCTTGCAGGCCTGTTGCTTGCCCTAGCGCCACCCTACCACCCTAATATGTTTTCTGTAATAAGCTAGATTTATTTTCCCTCCATTCTCTGTCACACCCATTGGTCTCTGTTTCTAATTTTCTAATATGGAACCTCGAGCCATTTCTCTCACTCATACCTCTGTGTATAAGTATCTTCATGTTTCCTGCAGACGCATTGTTCTAGAAACACACCCTTTCACAAACATGCCCTTTCAAATCTGATAATCACACTTATCATAATTATGTTTATAAACATTTAAAATAAAATTATCATATACTCTTCTAATAATGGCATATAATCTCTTCATACTTGCGGGAATCACTTGTAAGGATTGCAGGAAATCTTTACTACATGTAAATATCGAACCAGAACATTCTTCCACACCCTTTTGTTCATTCAGCACCTCAGAATTCATTTCCATGGCTCAACTTAACATTTTTTGGTGCTTCTACAATCTCCTTCTCTAGAGTCAATCCAGGTCGTTGATCTAATTTTGAGTCTCTCCAGTCTGTCTATCTAACACACAGATTTCCCTTTTGAAATCGCATTTCTGCACCAAATTTCCTCCTCAATGATTCCCCACCATTGATCTTCTTTGGGATTTTTTCTTGACCATTGATCGTTGGGTGACGAAAATTGGAACAACAACTCTTGAAACAAGTTTTCCACACTTTCAACACTTTCTCGATTTCCACACCGTCAATCTTATGTGGATATCTTCCTGTCCGTCAATCTTCTGGATTGCGGGTTGCGGGACTATGAGTTTTCCCAAGGTATTTTCTCGGTTATCTGGCTTCCTCCTTCCACTTTCTGGCCTTCAGAATTTTCGGACCGAAGATCTCCTTGCGTAGCGATTCTCATCCGTCTAATATTGGATTTCCACTTTTCAGACATGCCCTTCTACAATCTCCTTTCTATGCTACGTAATGTGGAAGTCATAAACTCAACTTTCCATGATTTTGACTTCTCCTTTCCGCTTTCCACTTTTCCGGTCTTCATATTTTTCAGACCGTAGATCTCTTTTGTGGAACTATTCTCAGCCATTCGATCTTAGCTTTCCGCTTTCCTCCTTTTCACGATTTTTTGATTTTCGGTTCGGGTTTTAGAATTATGCTCTCGGACTCTTAGTCTTCGAGAATTCCACCTTTTATGATTTCCAAAATTCACCTTTCCGACTTCTGGATTTTGGAATCAGAAGTCTTAACTTTCTTTTACTCTTCCCTTGAACTTTCATTTCCTAGCTTCTGAATTTTGGTTCTGGATCGGATCTTCAATGTTTTGAAACAAAATTTTCTATGTTCCTAGCTTCTAGCTTCCAGTTTGGGAATCGAAACTCAACACTTGCACTTCTTGAAACTGAAATTTGTATTCTTCCAATTTTCTCCCTTCGGTCTTTCCGCGTCGTCGATCCTCACAAATTCGATCTTGATTGTCGATCTGGTTTCAAGTGCGGATTGCGATCAGATGTCTGATCTTGTGCAGATTAACTAAATAACTTTTTATCTATAATTGTTGTGGAAATTCATCCTTTTGCCTATCTTTTGCAGAACTAATCCTCAACCGTCGGATCTTGTGTGGGATGCTTCCTAACTGTCGATTTTAAATCGAATGTAGATATGCACGATTGGCAGAAATTTTAGAACTTGCAAAGGCAGATTGATTTTTTTTTTCTCAGTGATATTTTGGACAAAGAAATCATATGGTCAGATGCACAACTAAGCAATTTAAGTCCATGAACCCTCATTCTGGCATATCCATAACTTTCTCCACAAACACTTTTAAGATAAACTGAGACATTAGGTCACCATCATATGTCTTTGCCAACCTTATCACACATGCTACATCATCATATATGCCATGTCATCATCTCTACCATGCCATCACTGAATTTAATCTTCCATCTTGTCCTTTGTTATTACTTTTTCATCACAGAACTTATCCTGCTACCATACCTACCGGTTATTCCTTTGTCATATGAATACCTTTGACATCAATGACAACTATAAACTCAACAACATGTATTATAGAGGAGGAGGGGAAGGTTAAGAAAATAAACATACTCACCTTTCAACCAATCAACCATTATGTTGTAAAAGATACCACTCCATTTTGACTATTTGAATTAATATAAACACAATGATATAATGGAACTTATATGTTCTAACATACCAACCTTCTCAACCATTTAAAAGAACACATAAACCATTGGAGGAAGAGATGGGAAAAGGGACTGAGGTAAGTAAACCCTGAGATACACTTTTAGACATTAAGTTACACGTTAAAGATTAAGTTTCCCCTTGCAATCACATTGAAAAGTATTTTTTGTGTTTTTGTATGAAGTGGTATGGTTTGTGCAAACTTGAAATGGACAACATATCCCATTTGAATTTTAGGGGGGTTGTATCCACCTATACCACACTCTGATAGATTGGTATTGTATGCAATTCAATCTTCTATACAATCCCTCTCTATAATAAACCTCTCCAAATTAGAGCAGATGAATTTACCCAATAACGATCACACTTCTCTCCTAAATCAAGGCTTCGATGGGATTATCGCCCTCTTTCACACTCAACTCTACAATTTCCAGTCATGGATTGCTCAACCACTTACGTAAAAGCTCAAAATAGGAGACTTTAAAATGGAGAAGTCGGTGGAAAACATATGTGACAACATTCTAATCCTTGTTTCACCCTCCTACCATGACTTCTGGTGAAATATCTACATCCTAGAGCGCCAAGGAATGACCCTCCATAAGGGAGGCATGGTCGTGATGATTTGAGGTGTTCAAATTCCTTGGAGAGTCGTTCCAATCTTCCAGGGTTCCATTCATTTCTTCATGCATGGTTTAAACAATTCATTTTAGTTGAGTGAAGCGGTGTTATGCCTGCTCTTCATTCTCTCTACGGAATTCCTGCATTAAGTTCCTCATTCCCACCAGAAAATTTCACATCTCATTGAAGTTATCTTCCTGTGAATGTTCCATCCTCATCATCATCCTCCTTATGTATTCCACTTCACATACCAGCACACGGGTGTTCATTTCCACATCCTTCATCCTAGAGTTAAAACAAGAAATCTATTTTTCAGTATAATGATGCCCTTCAAGAATTGCAAAGGAGCATTTTCTTATATTCAACCATGTATTCTTTTACTTCCTAGATATAACCGGGCTTTGGCTCCCTGGGTAGAGGATTTTCTTGATTTCCCTTCATTGCACCAAACCGACAGTATCATCGAGAGACTTTGAAATAGAAAAGGAGAAAAACAAATGCAGGCTCTTCACGATATGAAGTAACCCCCATATACCAACTTATCAACTTCTTGAGACTTCGACGAGTTTGGGGAGTCATCTTGTGAAATTTTTTGAGAAAGAAGCTCGCATTAAAGCAATTCACATGGCCTTGATCAGTAAACATTATGTCGATGGGATTTGAGGCATGAGAATTTGAAACTCCATTAATGAACGTGGTAATTCCAACCTTCCACCACCTTGTCCTTAGAGCCATACTTTTGGTTCGATCCAATGTCTTTGCAAACTTATGAAATTCGACTAGGGAGATAAAGTCCTCATGGTTATTCTTTATCCAATAACAATCTTATTTAAATTAGAAATCATTGTGTCCATTTAATGCTTTTGGAGGAATTTTGGAACACTAGCTCACCTTCATCCAACTTGCATCCTATATTTGCTAAGTGATCAGCTTCAACATTATTGTGTCGGTTGATATGAAGAAATTCAAGGTTAGAGTGTTAGTGCTTCACTAGAAATTCCATTATGGGAAAACCCAACAATCATTGAATTCCATAAGACCGCATCTCTTTCCTATGTTTAGTAAAACAATTGGCTTGCAGCCTCTATATTACCATGTTTGTATATAGCTACAAGTGTTGCAATAACATAGACATCTGATTCAAGCCTAGTTAAAATAATGCACCCATGAATCTCCTTACCTTGTTGCTGAGCTTCTGACTCATTACATGCATGGAGAATAGTCACGACAGTAATTTGGTCTAGTTCCATGACTCTTAGTTGCATTTGAAGGAAGAGAGCGAAAGAATCCTTTGCAAATCTGTTTTGCAAATTTTCAGTCATCATAATATATTCGCTTATGATTTCACTCATTGCAGGTCACAATGTGAGTCAAGGATCCCTTTAAACCACCCTCCCCAAAAGGAACAAACAAAGTTGCTCAAACAAGTATGGGACCAGTTGTCCTATCTGCTCACTTGGATGTTGAATTCCAATAAGTCTCAGTAATACCTAAACTAAACCTTACTTAGCCATTGTCTACCATGCATAAATAATTCTCCATTTATCCATTGTCCACCATGCAAAAATCATTCTCTGTTTGGCCATTGTTCGCCATGCAGAAATCATTATATCTTTCCATATGCAAACTGCAAAGCCCAAACTAACCTAACCACTGTGCAGAGCTAGTTCCTGGCTCTTCCTGTGTGTTATATTGTTCAGCAGGAAACTATAAAATAACTGGCCTGGAACACAGTGTCCCATCAACCAGCAGACAGAGATTTTCAATGCCTGGAAGGAAGTGTTGATCCCAGATAGGAGAACTAAAGACTCAAGCCATCGAGACCAACTACTATGGATATGGGTTTTTAACCAAAATTCCAAACTAGGTATTTTAGAAGGGGGCATTTTGGAAGGTATATGATCATCAATAGAAATTCATCCCATGGAACTGTATGTAGAGTTTATGGGACCTTTCCCCAAACCAGCAAGAACCTAATGCAAGTGCAGTTTCAGACTGTGGGGAACAATAGCATAGGAATACTATTGTCATTTTTTCCCCAATTAGACCTGCCTCCTTTCAAGGCCTTGCTGGAAGCACCCAATCCGTGAAGATAAGAACTTTCAAATCCTTATTGGCTATAACAGGATAGCTAATAGAAAATTATATGCTAATGGGATCTACGAATGTTCCACAAATCATTCTAGGGGATTCAATGAACATATAAAACCTTCAAACCAGCACATAACGCAGTTCTTGAATTCAAGCCATCAATCCATAAACAACTAAAACAACCATGAATATAACTACTTAAATCCAAACCATCAAAACCAGTCAAGCAATGACCATAAAATTGTAATGTATCCAAAGATGCTTGAATAAATATATTATTGAAAAAATTATAAATACCTGAGAAAATCCAATAATATAATGAGCATTGGAAAACCAATTTCTATGCATTTACCAACTAAAATGTTCAGAACCATACTTTAGACTTACAACTCTTACACGAATATCCCTTTCCATATATCATCCTAAGAGCTCCAAGACAGTCATTGTTTGTCATGTGGTTGGGACAGATTTCAAAACCTTTTCCATTTAACGTTTTTCCTTTTCCTTATGGTCGAGCAACTCCACAACCTTAGTCACAACCTCATTCTTGGGTTTGAGAATTTTTTCACACCCCTTCCCAAGAGTTTATTAGTCTCCACTAGCTTCATTCCATTTTCATTATAGACTTAAAAAAGGCCAGTCTCTGTGGCCTCACTCCATGAACTACCACTCTATGAAGTTTCCCATTGGGGTATGGCAACAAGAAACCCCAAATGACACTACAACAAAGACAGCTTGCCCACCCTTCCCAATAGTAATTTCCACAAGGTGTTCATTCACTATCTCTTTGCTTCTTCAAGGGGTAAGTGCCATATGGGAAAGAAGATCCATTCCCGTTCAATCCATCCCTACGTTTGGAACATATGACACTTGTATCTAGACGTCCTTGCCATTGCGATGTTATGTGAAATCCATGGTAACTTTCATTCATTGCATTAATAAGTTCCACGTAAACTAGACTACTTGCTAAAGTGGTTTTTTAACTAAACCTAGCATTACATCTTTTTGTTGTTAGAGTAGGATAGGAAGAATAAAATGTAGGGTGATTGTGCGTCTTTGTTGGGCATGCATATTTATGAAGATGACCTTAATTAGCCATGGAGTTTAGCTACCCATGGCATTGCCATTTTTGTTTTGTTAAAGACTTTCCATTCATTCTCCTCAGCTATTAGATTTGTTTTAGGGGTTAGTGTTGTATTAATTTTATGGTTATGGGTTTTTAATTTATTTTTGCATGTTGTTATCATAATACTCTCTCTCTCTCTCTCTCTAATGGGGATATAATTTTTTCAGGCATATTTTCTAATATGGTTTGGAAATTTTTTTATCTAGTGTCAAGAATGTGAATTTTAACCATGTTTATCGGAAGTTTCTTTGAGAAACATGCCATGAGGTAGGGTATTGCACCACATAACATGAAAATCCTTGGGGTCAGTTGCAAGGTTTGAGGGATATCTATTACGTTGCCACAATTACCTAGGACTGTCAACCGTCCTCATTCGATTTTTTATTTTTTGTTTGACTGCAAAAGAAACATTGATGAATTGGGACAGAACCTTCATGGATAGTGCAATTCTTTGTTGACATTACCAATGGACTGATGTCTTAGTGGTCCCATGTTTGGATTTTGAAGATATCAGCTGATAATTTTACTAACTATTATCACGTGAAGAAAATGAAATTCTATGTAAACAAAACCTTACTACTACTCATTTGGATCAATCTTTGAGAGGTTTGTAAATCCTTAAATGTTCCACTATTTATCCTTTAAGCACCAACATAGAACCATGAATAAAAAAACATCAAACATTGACAATACTAATTCCACATAAAAGGGACTCTTAACACCATAACTTGCACAAAATAAAGATATGTAGATGAAGCTCTTCTTCAACTTTCTGTATGATATCAAAAATGACATTGTCTCTTTGATTAGTGAAATGAGCAGGCGTGTAGACCAATGGGTGGATACATACATAAATTTTTGTATTTTGACAATAGCCAAAAGTAAAGTTTCATTGATATGTGTCCTGAATTCTTGTGGAAATGGAGTCGCTTTTAGAGCATACAAAAATCATTGTTGGCAAGTGGAACTACTGCCAACTATCATATTATGTTAGAACACATTTATGTTGTTCAAATGGACATATAAAGGCATATTGCATGGTTAATAGGGTTTAGTTTGAGTGGGGTTAGGGCTCATATTTTTTCTTAGACCAAGGAGATCACATTTCAGATGTTTAAGTTTCCAAGGAGGTTGGTAGGTACACATGTCAATGGTGAGTTCTAGTTATGCATTTCAAAGTTTTCAGTATGAATTGTATGAATTGCAGGCCTTTCTTTTGGTGACGTTTGTGTTTGTCATTTAATTCCACGGGTTCCAAGATATATATAAAGGGATTAATGCTACAGAGAACATAGCTTGTGTTGATTGATTATATGGAATGGTCTGAGTTATAATCAGGGAGGATAAACTGTTCTAGATTTGCTAAAATGGTATTGGTAGTTTCAACTTTTCCCATTTTTAAAATTCTTTATATGTTTTTGTCTGTTTACATCTGTCAAAGGTATGGATATTTCCATTTTTTATTCAGTTATATTCCATTGGTTTTTTATTATATCCCTGTAACAAAAGAGGAAACATTTAGATGCATATGTCTCTGAGTTGTCAAATATTCTATCAATTGTGCTTTGTCCACATGTTGATATTGCAAAGTTGAGTTGGACTGTACTTGAGCATTTAAGAAAGATAGCTTACCAAAAGCTAGTAACAGGGCATATATGATTGCAGGTTTATCAATCCAGGCACCATTTGGTAGACGGGAAGAACAATGTACATGTACTTTCAAGGTTTTATGGCATGTTGGTCCATATGCAAATCAAGGTACCTTTGTTTACTGTGAGAACATATCCTTATAGACTGCAGGAAGCATTGAAAATTACCCTACAAAAGGAGAAGGAACATGAGGAATATGTTGAGAAGGAGAAATATAAAGATTCAGAAGAGAAAGACAGGTTAAAGTTGAGGAGACTAGAGTGCCTGTAGGTAAGTCAATTATACTTGGTTATTGTTGTTAAATTTAGATGATTCCTGTTGTTAATTTCTAAATTCCTCCAATGGTTTTTAAAAATGATATTTCAAGAGTCTCAAGGATGTTGAAAGATGCATGAAAGAGTGTAGTCATCCTGTTTGATCAAACAATCTTAAAGACAAATTCTGTACAAGTTGACAAATTTGAAATCCACATGCAGGGATCTGTCTTTTGTTTTGGAATTGTAAAATTGAATTTGTTGCTATTGTTAATATTATGCCTACATTTGTCAGTGAAAGTTTCTTGTTGTTGTTAACGCTTTTAACTTATTCCAATAAACTATCAAATTCGGTTTTCCTTGGGAGTAGAGGCTTTACTCCAATCAATATCTCTCTATTGTCTAGTAAAATAAATAGTGGGCTTGTTGAACTCAAAAGGATAATGTAATCTTCAATGGATCCTTATTCTCATTTATCTTGTTTGTGGGTACATGATGCAATTTCTGAGGGTTAGGGTGTTCAACAGTAGTTTCACTCTTATATTTATATTCGGGTTCCCATGGTTGAATGCCATGATGGCCATGCCATGCAACTTATTTGAGAAATCGTGACCTTTCATGAAGGAAGGCCATCTCAATCAAGCATAGTGTTACCCAACTCTCCAAAGAAACCAATGAATAGTTTAGGATGGGCCCTAGAGATTTGGTTATAAAATCTCTCCATGTCCTTTGATATTGGTGTCATCATTGTTAAGCCCAATGCTTCCTTTCGCATCTAGTCCTTCTCACCCTTTTGGAGTTATATTGAGAAGGTATTTAATGACAAGTTCAAATATTATTGATATAGGATTTATTCATTGAGTACCTCTAAAGTATAAGATTGTCATTGATCCTACCCTAAATGAGATACCTTTATTCCAAGTTATTCCCTTCCCTAAAGACCCATTGTTCATACTTAAATATACAAAATAATAATGAAATTATTTTTTATTTTTTTCTTCCCTTCTTCCATGCTTTTTAAATGTGTTAACCCCTTGATGCTAACAAACATGATTGTGTTTTTTGTATATGTATTCAAACACCCATGGACAGCTTCGCACCTTAAATGGATTTTCCATACCAGTTTCTTGTTAATTGAACTATTTTCTTACTTTTACTTATTTCTCCTTAATTGACATCCCTCTTATTTTTGTGGGTATTTTTCACATATTTCCACATGTTTGTATTGAATTGTCATGCATAGGCTATGAACCAAGCCCTAAACATATATGCTTGTTGTTGGTAAGGATAAACATTTTGATTTTTCTTCTGTGCCTTTTATTTGTTCTTTTATTATTTTCTACTTAATTTATTCCTTACAACCACTCCCTTGGGATCCTTTTCTTTTATCTTTTGTTTATTGGGTGACGCCAAACTAGTGGTTAGTTGGTCCTGGGTTGGTCATGCCTCCTTTCTTCTTGATGGAACAATGTCCTTCCCCGCCCCATGTCAAAGGAGATTTCCTTTGAGGTAGTCTCAAGGTTGGGGAAACTTCACTTTTATGATGTGCTAATATGATAATGTTTTGTAAGTATGACTTATTGTGCACATTCCTTCATTATCCATTTGATGGGATTTTGAGTGATCCAAAGCCCTAAAAAATGACATGAATCGTGAGAAATGCCACAAAGTTCTCAACACCTAGACTAGAATCTTGATATCTTACAATAATTTAAATACATTAAACACTATATTTCTATTGCCATCCTAAATAATGTTTTGGCACTAATGGGTCTCCAACCCACCAAAACCTATAAAACCAAATGATATCAGCCTCCCAGGGCTCTCCCATACATGTTACAAAGTAGAAATGAAGCCACCGATACCCACAAGTAACCCAAAGTTTTCAATGAAAATGTTGCTTCATAAAAGGTATGGAACAAAATCATCCTTTAAGGGTTATTTAACCAAAGCAAAAAGTTAACCTTTTATAAAAGAAACACTCATAACAAAAGTGAGAAAACCTCCCAAATCATGCCAAAGGGGAGTATCTATGTGCCCACTAGCCCATTCCCTCGATTCCATGCCCGTCTCCACTGAGATTTCTCTAGCAATATTTCCATTGCGGGCTGGCTGGAAGAAGATTGCACACTGGATGCAACTGTAACTTTAACACACTAAATTTCCCAAGGGCACGATCGACCTGCTAACATTGGTGGACTCATCGCTTCATATAAAACTTAATCCTACTCTAGATACTATAAATCTGATCTGAATATTGATTTGGTTGTGATACATGTCTGAAATAGATTTGAACTGTGGTACAAGTCTGAAATAAATTAAGTTTGGCATTATGAATGTTTAATATTGTGTGTTGAAGAAATATCTGAGATATAACCTCCAAGTTTACACCCAGCCCAATCAAGAAAATAAGTCCCTAGTATGACCCACCTTTTGGCCATTTGTCATTTGTGGAGATTAATAATATTATCTTGTCTTTTATGTAGAGAACTTGATCAACTTGCTGCCTATAAAATTTGTGCTCAAGACTTACTAATTTTTACCTACTTGTATCCTTGATTGCTTGAAATAGGTTTTCTGTTGGCAATTTTTTTACTGGATTTAGTTTACTGGCTCAGCGTTTGAGTGCATACCATGCAAGCTAGACTTTCTTCTAGCATATAGCTTTATTCCTCCCTCTGGCTACTGGATCAACAAAGATAAGATTGAAGCACTATGTTCTTTTGAACAGGCTATGTAATAGTCATCCAACAGGAATATGAATTATGAAATGAATGTTGCATTCTATTTTCAACACCTTCATGTCTGTTAGGTGGCAGTCAATTTCTTTGTTGTTGGTTGCCTCACTGTTTCTTGTCAGACAATGGTAATTTGCTTTCTTGGTTGAAAATACATCCCATCCTTTTACCAGTAAAGCTTAGGATGATTGCAACCTGATTTTCATGTTTGGAACAACACAAATTCACCACATACATAGCTTCAAGCACAAGTATTTTAAAGAGTACTTGGTTGTACACTAATGCTTCTCAAAAACTATGATTGACATGCCATATTCACCTAAAAAGTATGATTGACATGCCATATTCACCTAAGTTTCCAGAAAACTTGGGTACGGGGACGAGGATATTCACCTTGTTCCCCCTCCTCTAGCCCATGACGGCTTAACTGCTTATAATGTGTTTTTCCCTCCACGTGTCAACATCTACAAGGCCCATTGTTACTTCAATATTTTTCTCTTTTTTTCACATGGACTAGACTAAGGGAATCAAGGTCTATGGTTCACTTGCACATATCTTCCTCAATGTAGGGCACCAAATTACTCATGTTTAGGTGAAGAACACCAAGACAAATTACTCATGTTTTCTTTGGCAATACAGATGGCTGGACAACAGTTGTATGGCACCTTATCTCTGTTTTCTGATTTTCTGTCAAGTCACTAGTCAGATATCCTATATATGTTATGTAGATTTTGGGATACTCTGCATTCAGTCACTTTGTATTTGGCCATCAAATGACTTGTGTATATCTTGTACCATATATTTCTTATAGTGAACTAACCAAATCAATCATCTTGAAGGATTTTAAGACCTAAACTAATCAATCAGAAATGACTCAATCTAAGGCAGGTTATCAAAATAATAATGAGTCATCTAAATTGTACTGCCTTGGCTCATTAGGTGATTCTACCATCAAGCAGATAAGTAGCTCAGAATGATAAAGGAGGTGATACCCCTACGTGGAATCATTACTGTTTAAAACTGTGGACAAGGCCAAGTACATGTGCCACGGCTTGGAATTCAAAACAGTTTGGAGGTTTTCCAACATATTTGAGCCCTATGTTGCCCTAGAAACTTGACAGATAACATCCTTTGACAAAATCTGACTTTCATAGATTGAATGTTTGTCTGTGTGGATCCAAATCGAGTTGTACCATAAATTGGTTGTATAACATCCTTTGACAAAATCTGACTTTCATAGATTGAATGTTTGTTTGTGTGGATCCAAATCGAGTTGTACCATAAATTGGTTGTAGTGAAAATTTGTAGGAAATACCTATCCATCCCATGTTGCAGTACCCAAAAAGCATGGAAATGCTCAAACAGGTGTGAAACGTCTTGAGCTGTACTATATTATGGAATTTCATGATTTGGAAACACCATACAACTGGAGATACAGAGATATCATTGCTGCTTACTTTGAGCATGTGTTGCACGGGACCCGTCCCCACCTTTAAAACCCACGTTCAGGCCATTCTGGCATTTCAGGGACTTCGGAATTCCTCGAAAATGTTGCAAAATGATCGGGTACTTCGGGACTTCTCTGAATGGCTTACATGAATAGTGTAATTTAGAGAATGTACCAGTAACGGAATGAAAACTATCAAGAATTAATGGAAAATTGTGCTTACTATTTTAAGAGCAGACAATCTTTTGACTAGATTTTGGCACTATTCCAAGACCATTTGCAACAATGTTCTTTTTTCTAATTCAAATGCATGTATCGGTATGTTGTGCAAGCTTGTTTTTAAAGCGTGATGTGACAATTTTATTACCTAAACAGAGTATTCTTGTAGTTGTCTGGTATACAACTCAAATACAACATTTTCAGCAGCCAAGTTATTATTATTATTATTATTATTTTAATTTGAGGTCTGATTGGTCACTTTTCTAGAGCTATCAACTCGCTATTTTATGCCCATATCAGCATGTTAATCAGAGGACAGTCTGGGCAAATTTTTTAGGGATATAGTTTGACAAATTTGGATTGTGTTACCCATCAAAATTTCCCTAGGTAATTGAGTGGAGGTAGAATACACATGCAGAGGACTGGCCATGGGCTGAAATCTAAGGGTTTATTGTTTTTTCAATGAGTTCAAGCAAAATACCAGCAGTAAATGAAAGGAACAACAACATATGGAATGTAGATGACGATGAAATTTGTTTTAGCATCCCTGCAGGTATTCATGGATATGTATTCTTTTCACGTATTCCAGCAAGAGAAGGCATATCACATGCCTATTTTCAGCACTTAGAAACATGGCACACTATCATAACCTGCAAGCTAGAACAGAAGGCATTGATTTAGGCCATTGCTAGTAGCATCATTTTCGTGAAGAGATTGATGAGAAGCATATGCAAAAATAAAACTATAATTTGGTGTGTTCCTTTGCATAATGTAGATGCTCCCAACCTGACCATGGTTCAAAAATATGTAATAACATATCCTTGTATGTTTGTAGTTGGTTCTGAACTGATTCTGATTAGGGTATTCTCTTTATTGTCTAACATAAACCTTTTTGTTGGTGGGATGTGATATTTAATGCATTTTCAATTTGATTTATGTACATTAAAGATGGAAAACACAGCCATTTTTTCCCTCTTGGAAATTTTAACATTCTAACAAAGGCAGTGTCACTAGCAATACTGAATGGTAGATTGTCTCCTTTGGCTCATAAAATTGCTTCAGATGGCAGATTACATGCAAAGGATGTAATGACTCCAGGTTTGAGTTCTTGGGTATGCTGCCAATTTAGCACCATTTCATTCAATACATTTGCCTGAGATTTCTAAATTTGAATATATGGAGTTGGATGATGTAGGGTTTGCAAGTACCAGGGGAGTAAATTTTCCCATATTACAATGGTATGTTTGGGAAGTGGGAATATTATGCACAATTTTGATGCACATATTCATTGATTCACATATATTTCTGTTTTTCGTAGTGATTCAGATCCTCATGTTAGCACTCGTAACCAAATCACATTGCATGAATGGCATCGAGATTTTGCATCTCGAGTTTGGTTTAGGTTTGATGGTGAGATACTAATGTGACAATTGATTGCTCTGCCATAGTTTAGGTTTTTGTCTTCTGTATTATAAAGTTTAAAGTTTTAAAATTGTGACATTTTAATTTCTTGAGAATACAGAGTGCGCTACAGGTGTTGGAGACACCTATACATCCGACACCTATACAATGTTAGACTTCAATGAGGTTTTTTGATCCCTTAACATCTACTGCATAGTAGCTTTCTTTTTGTACATTTTATATTATATTGGAATACTTTTTTTCTTATTCAGCATCGAAATGGTAGTGTCTGATGTCCATATGCAAGTAAACTATACCTTCTCTGTTTGTACATACATTTGTACGAGTTGGAGACAAATATATATCAAATTTGCGAGCTAAACATGTATTATTTCTTTATTTTCAATGACTGGCAGTATTCAGGAAGCCAAAAGGAAGATATCTTCTTTTCAGCTGGAAACTGCAAACCCTGACATAATGTCCTTGGAAGAAGAGTAAGTAATTAAGTCATCACCATGTCTTTAGGTTTCATTTTGTGACAATATATATTATTGAATATTTTATTTTAATTCATTTTCCCATTAGATGAGGGGTTGGGTATGCATCTTCTATTGTTGTTTTGTATTTTATGAGATTAATTGCCAGATCTTTGCCAGTTAACAATTTAACTTTATGGTAGTTTATTCTACCAGTTTTCTCCCACCTCTACCATTGGCTGGTTCTTTGGGTTTTAATGAAATGGATGTTGAGGCTATATACGATTCATCCTTATCCCTCAACATCTCTACTCCACCAATTTCTAGTGGAGAACTTACAGTGGAAGAGACTCCTTAAAATCTCATGATGGAACCAACAACAGGAGAAAATATCTTAGAGTGTGAAACACTTCGTGCTGTAGAGAAAGTCCCATGTCCAGAGCCACACTTAATGGGAATGGATGGGAAGGGTCTGTTTATTAGGTTTATTAGGTAACTATCCTAAACTTAGGGGTTTCCTAAGTGACCTATCAAGAAGGCTTGTCAAGATTATAAATTAAGTTTCTGTTCTCCATTTCTTCAACGCATCTTGACACAAGAGAAGTTCAGATATTATCATTGACTGTCTACTGTTGATTGAAGCTTGACGCCTAGGGTTACTGCTGTTTTGAGTGGACGTTTGGGGGATTTGATGCTTCGATCTACTTTAGGATTGGCCATGACTGTGATTGATCTCTCTTAGCAGACTATGCTACTTGTGACCTCCTTTGGGTTGGTCATGATTGTGGATACCTTCTACCCGAAAATCGTGACTATTTTGGAGCCTTTTTGGGCTGGTCATGACTGAGACTTTCTTCTCTCAGCACTCCGTGGCTGTTTTGATTACCCTTGGGCTAGTCTATGACTGTATTGTCTCTCTCCTAGCTGGGCCATGACTTATTAGAATCCCCTAGGGCTAAACTGTGATTGTTTTGTCTTTCTCCTGCTTGGCCATGGGATACTTTACTCTCCCTTTGCTCAGCCATGACCTTCCCAGCTGAGCAATGACTGTATGTGACCCCCTCTTATTGGTATGTGGGTTGCTTGACCTTTCTCCTATTGGTACGTGGGATTCTTGACTCTCCCTTTGCTCAGCCGTGACTGTTTGCATCCCTCCTGGATATAGTTTAATTGTGTTAATCCCTAGAGGGTTGGTCCTTGATCATGTTAAAACTATTATAGGAAGCAATGATATTTTGAGGTTGCTTAACAGTGTTTGAGACTAAGTATCATTGCTGGGATTTTCACTCTTGGTGACTAGGTCTTGTTGAACTTCTAAGTCTGATCTCTATTGTTTCCACTCTCTCTCATGGACTGTTTTGGTCAAGCATCTTTAGGTCTATACTTAACCTGTCTTTCTCTCTCTCAAGGTATTCTTGAAATAACTAAAACTGGAAACTGTCTTGCATGCATGAACCCTCTACCATTGTCTATTTATGTTGCACACCCTACAAGACACTCTTTCTCTTGCACCTTCACTCAACTATCCATTTAATTGCAAATAAGTGTCAGGAACCAAGGCAAGGAATCTGGGTTGCAAGTATGTTGCACTGAGTCTATTGCTCGTGAATTTACTCATATGTTGCAACTTGTGTCATACGTGACACTCTCTCTCACTCCAAGTGTGTCCTCTTCTTAATCTAAGCACCCTCTCCTCCAAATTATACACCATCTCTCCAACCAAGCAATTTATTTGCAGCGTGCAATGGATAACAATTCAAATCACCAATGGAAACTGACATTTATAGGCTTCAAATTCAATGAGTGATGGAGAAAAAGGAAGGAATAAAATCAACAATGTAATCGATATGATTAAGTATTGCTAATTAGAATCACTGGGCATTGAGATTGTAGCATGTGATACTCACATACCTACTCTCCAAGAGTTACAATTGTGGTCCACTCTTGTAATGTATTCCTGCATGCCCGCCCAATGATGATATACTAACTGAGACCGGTCATCATTCTGATTTTCCTGGAAGAGGTCAAACTGTTAAATTTTCATATGCTTAACTAAGACATCAGTATGTTATTTCATTTTCATAACAAAATCATATAAACAGGATCACTGAAAGATAGACAAGCACAACCATACAAAAGGAACACAAAGATTTATCCTGGGAAAACCCTAAAGGGAAAAACCCAGCAAAAGCTTCCTCAATATAGATGCCCCCAAAAGATAAAAGGTAAAACCAACAAGGAGATCAAAGCCTGGTCCTCCTCCTTCTCCAACTACTTCTCTCCTTCACTAGTGCGCTACACAAGTGAGAGTGTGTGCTCAAACGAGGAGAGCTACACCTCTATTTATATTCATCCGTTCACTTCAATTAACTCATCCGACATGTAGGCTCGAGTTAATCATTTAGGCTCGAGTTACCACACTGGGGTGCTAATGACCCACCTTTACAATTAGAGGGGACAACCTCATGACTCTTATTAGTTCTTCCGATTAGAAGCATCGGGGTACAAGATAATACAAGTGGTTCTCCCGGTAGGACCATCGGGGACCACAAAAGATACATATAGAATATTCTTCGAAGTTACAATATTTCAACACAAACAAAGGGTTCTATATTAGCTCATGACTTGACACCTTTGGAGATCCTCATTTGTAATAACACAAAGGATGCAATCAGGATGATCTTTAGTATCACTTGTCGAGATGTAGCTAGAGAAAATTGTTTTGATGGTTGCAAGGCAACTGTCCTTTGGGCATGTGTTTTGAGTGGAATTGAAGTGGAAGTACCTCCAATGGGAGAGGCAATCCACCCTTTTGTTGTGTGCTTTTTGGTGCCCGAAAAATATACTCTTCTAGGACCTACAGTTATACACCACGCAAATGAAATTCTGAGATCCCGTGCAAGAACTGATCCAACTCAAGAGCCCATTTTCTGCAGTGGTCCAACTTTTCATGTACATGTTATTGGTACACTATGATGTTTGTTTATCAAGTGTAATTACAGATAGAGAATTGCAAATGCATGTTTTCGACTACAACTTATTTTCCTATTTCTCATTGCAGCAGTCCCCCTATTCTTCCCAACTTAAGCGCGCTACACTAAAGGTAAAATTCTATACAACTTTTTGTCATAAAACAACATAAGATTCAAATCTTCAGAGCTCCAAAACGCATTTATTTGCTGTTACTTTGCATGTTGTACAGTGACATGATCATAATCAAGCAAACTGAGTGTCTTCCTGGGTGGCATAATATTCTTCTTTTTAAAGGCCAACTTGAGGTCAATTTGTTCTGAGTAGGCTCATGATAGATAATACCCGAATGATACCCTGAACTGGGGAACCAAAGTTAACGTAGGTCTCGACTAAAAGGAGAGGATAATTTACCATCAACAAGACCAGAAAAGAGCTTACTTCGACCAACTAAAAACAACTGGCCGGTTAGCTTGCTGGGTGGTAAGCTGGAGCTGGCCGTGGAGCTGGAGCTTGGAAGCTGGCTGGATGCATAATTATATGTTTAAGAGTATAAATGTGAATTTCCTAACATACATCTACATTATCTTGATTACATCATAGTATTTGAAGTAGTTAGCATATATCTAAAGAAGGTCAGAGACATGAAGTGGTTAACATATATCTAAATAAGGTCAGAGCCATTCAGATTACTTTCTTAGGTCTCTCAAGTCAGAAAAAATGTTGGAATTATAAGTCTTTTCTTAGAATTACAAATGATGCAATATTGGTGTTAATATTGCCCATTTCCCTAATTCTTAATGGGTTCTAGCTCAATGGAAGGGTGCTTTCTTTACAAGCAGGAGGTTGAAGATTTGATTCCTTCATTCCCTAATGATATTGCAATATTGATATTTTAAATAAAATATTTTTTATTATGATTTATTATGGCTATGAGGGGGGTTCTAAACTGACTTTAGATGTCACTACGAGGGGGTTATAAACCATCCCCAAACGTTTGTAATAAGGATTTTTTGGGAGGGGGGGGTTGGAACCTCCCCCATAGGTGTCTATGAGGGGGGTTTAGAACCTCCCTTAAAAATCACTTTTGGGGTGGGGGTGGGGGTAGAATCGCTCGCAAAGGTCACTTTTGGGGGGGTTTAGAACCGTGCCCAAAATTCACTTTTAGGGGTATTTTTTATTTCTTCCAGAACCACCCCTAAAAGTCAAAACTTTTAGCATCAGTGCTATTAGGGGTGGTTTTGTAAAGACTTCCTCCAAAGCCAAAACCACCCCCAAACGTGACTCTTGGAGGCGGAAGACAGCCGCCCCTAAAAGTCAAATTTGTTGTAGTGAATTCATCAATCACATGAATAGGAAACTTATCTTTAATGGTGATCTTGTTGTTTTTTCTATAATCTTAACACATATTCCATGAGCCCTCATTCTTGTGTACCATTACCATTGGTGTAGAGTAAGAACTTTGGATAGGTCTGGTTATGCCATACTATAACATTTCTTCAACCATATGCTCAATTTCTTTATGATATCCATAGGGAAATTTATAAGGTATGTTTTAGGAGGAACACTTCCTAGAATCAAGTGGATAGCATGATCACAATCTTGAGTAGGTGGAATACCTTTTGGAATATCTTTAAATACCTTGTTATGATTATCAATGACCCTTTGGAGATCTAGGGGAATAAGAGGCTTAGATGTTTGAACCTCCAGTGAGCATGATTGCACAATTATTCCTTGATATCCCATTTTCAACCATTTTTTATTCCATTAGAGCTTACCACCTTCCTTGGTTTCCTTATGATACGCATTAACTCAATTTCTTTTCCTTCCTAGGAAAATTTCATGAAAAGTTCTTAAAAATTAAAATCCATTATTTCCAATGATTGTAACCATTGGACCCCTAAGCCAACATCAACACCACCCATTGGGATAGAAATCTTTGGAATATTCAATACATCCCCCCCCATAGTGAGAGTGACCTTATGTAATTTCCCAAAGAAAGTAATAGTTCCTCTGTAACACCCTGGTTTTGACCCCATTGCATTAGATGTATATGATGTATATATTGTAAATGATCATGGTGCGGAGCGAAAGGCCAAGGCCCCACCATTGATTGGCTATGCTATGCTTCGGATTTAAATTGTCACCGATGGTATATCGGGGCATGCGGCGTATATTAAGTTCTGTCATTGTTTCCGCCTTTTCACACACCTGGGTCATGTGGCAGAAATCTTCAAGCCACTCGGTGTGTCCTTGGGGCAAGTCTCAAGTCAAGGTTGTCACCTTGTTCTTGACTCCTCTGTTTAGGCTCAACTCATAACAAAGCCAAGGGGGGTAGATCCTATTAAGTTACTAAGGAGAATTACTTAGTGTTGTGATGTTTAAATTGAATGAGTTATTTATGAGTTTACAATTTAACTATAGATAATCAAAGATGGCAAGATGTAAAAGATGAAGCACACGAAAGCAAAATGCTGAGACACAATATATATATAAAGCGAGAAGTTAACCAGTGCCTTAGAATGGAGTCAAAAATAGAATCAATATGCTTGCATGTGCTTGGAGTGAATGTTTTGCAATTGCCTCTTGGTATGTTTTAAGTTAAATGTGAAGTATGAGTTGATTAAATTAGGCAAAGGGGGGACTCCAGATATACCCGAGAGTACTTGGAGTATGTCCAAAACTAAACCTTCACGGCTACCCGCAAAGAATATGTGGGTTGAAATGGAGTCTCTGGGGCTATTGTTCATAACGCACCCATTAGGGTGTGACAGAGATCGGCACCACGAGGTCACTTTTCATTAAGTTCCCACTTCCTTTGGGTATTTTACCACCGTAAAGGTTTGATCTAGGTGTTGGATTTTCACCTGATGGTTTGTCAGTTGGAGAGTGTGAGTCCTAATTATACTAGTCACCCAAGTGCTTTTGATACAGCTTGACTGATCGGACGAACCGCAGCCAAGTGCAGAGCATACACACTGGAGTCTTGTCAATTTTAATAAGTTTTAAACTGAGTGTTCTTGTTTAAAAGGAAAACCCTCCGGGAACCTCTTTCGATCCAAGTGGATCTCAATCGGGGAATCGAGGAGGGGTTAATTTTAAAATTGCTGATAAATAAAAGATGAAAAATAAAACAAATACACAATTCTAGTTTTCTAATTAATCCTACCACAAATCTCTTTCCCCTTTCGGGTTAATCGGGAAATCGTGGGGTAAGTATTACGATTACTTTGAAATGTAAGATATGGAGTATGGAATTGATAACAAAATCAATTATACTACCCTGCAAATTATATCAATGCTAGTAAAAAATAAATAAGCAAAAAGCGACGAAAAGGGCACCGACGCAAATCCCCCCAGGGGGGATGGGGAATGGGCTCGAAAGAGCCTATTCCAAAAATGATTTTATTTATTATTGGTTACAGAATCAGCAAACTAAAATTATCATAAAATTCTTGGTCCTTATACATGCTGAAACCAAGATTTTACAACTTTGGAAAAATTTTGAGTTTCTAGTGAAAAGGGAGACCCCTGGGGGGATTTGAGCGCTCCTGAGGCCACTTCGGACAGCAGCTTCCTTTCTTTTCTGTCAGACCTGCTAAAATACAGCGATCATGTTAGAATAACAAATTCCCAAAAGCACTTTAAGAGTACCTTTGGATCATCCTACCTTATCTCAGAAAAATGAAGTTAAGACTAGCTAAAACAAACGAAAGGGAACCAATGAAAGCAAGCTTTCCTTGGGATCTTGGCTTGCTATTTGTGCAGCCAATGGAAATGTACTGATAGTGCAGAATATTAAATTTTATAACAGCAAAAGGAAATCTAATGCATGTGATCTACAAGTTTTCTTTAAAATTCATGCAAAAAGGACGATTTCCCTAAAGCTAGATCTAGAATGTTTATGAAACTTTTTTGAGTGCAAGATCTACACTGTGAGCTATGAAAAATCAGATCTATGTGTATTTTACTTTGATGAAATAGATCCAACTGAAATCAAAGCTATGAACTGAACAAAGTAACTGGGTAAAGTGTTGATTTTGAGGGAGGAAGAGGAGGAAAGAAATGTTGGTTTCCTTGAAGATCCGCAGTAGAGCTTTCAGGTGGAATGTCGAGGGACTATGCCTTTGAAATGTTTTGAAGAGAATGAAGAAGCAAGCTAGATCAGCATCCTCTCCAAAGTATGAACCTGCAACTCAGCCGAAATCAAAGAACTTGCCAAGAAACCTGTTAGATCCTATTAGTACATACAAAGGGATTCAAGATAACATGCATATAAGCTTATAGGACATGCTAAATCTAGATCTCTAAACATGCATCAAAGGAGAGTGACAGTCAATAAACTTATTGAACAACACCTTTCCTATCAATATTGTAATAATCTAATTACCAATCTTAACCACAGATCTACAAGAAATTAGCAAAAAATGACCACGGATACAGGTTACCTCAGTAAAACAATGGAAATAATCATCCACACATGTAATGGCACCACACCGTATTTCCTCCAAAGCTTTTCTTTATTTCAAATGAAGAATAACAACAGTACAATAGCAGCAGCACCTCAATCCCAATTGTAACTAGCTTGGAAGAGGAGGCTGTGCCTGGATATATACAAATTACAAGCCATCTAGCCCATGGGGGGCGCAATTCCTCATGGAATCAAGTGAAATCAACTGATGGAGAGTTCATTAATGCAGAACTGAAGCTAGAATGAGCCTACTTGTCAACCAGGGGCTTGATTGAGCTGACACATCAACCCATACACCGACAGAACGGCCCACAGAGCATCCAGGAGAGTCCACACGTGTGGAGGAGAGAGAGAGGGCACAATTCCCCACGAAGACAACTGTAGATCAACTCTGGATCTGATTTGATCCCCTCCTTCAGTTAAGGATTTGTCAGATCCAGTCAATCTGCTCTAGATCTTATTGATTTCAGTCAAATCGGTTGAGTATCCACTGATTTATTGATTTTGGATTTGCTCCATTATTCATCAATTTATTAATTAAAATAATCAATAATTGATTTTTGGGGCTTTCTGACCTGAGTGATGGAAGATCACTCAAAACTTAGGAAAACGTGGGTCCATGGGTTTACATGGTGCTCTTAGCTTCAAAATGAGCACCTACATGACTGAAACCGATATTTGGCCCACTTTTATTACAAAATCAATTTTTCCAATTAAACTATTAAAAAATAGCCTAAGTTTTTTGGAAAAATTAAATTTTAATAAAAAACACTGAAAAAACTAAAAATTTGAAAAATTGAAAAACACCTAGGGGGAATTAGACATGTTCATATGACTCAAAAATGATGTCTAGCATGTTTATACATTGACACATAGACTCTAATAACCTCAATAGGCCTAAATGCCAAGCCGACCATCCCAACTTTGGAGGTATGGAGTGAAAAACTTAGAAATTATCAGTCGTTTATTCAACAACCAATAATAACCAAGGGAAAAAACACCCTGGGCTGATCGGATTGACAAATGAAGTCTAAGAGACCGAGTCTTTTACAGAAACTATCATACTAGAACATTTATTACAATTCCCCCATGGGGTATGAACATGTGATATGATACAACAAGCACTTCCTAGAAGTACTTCCATAGGTCTTATGAAGTCCGAACAAGTTATCCTTGTCCGGTTCACCAGGCTCACTTGATAAAAAACCACTAAGTACAACTTAGGTGGTAACAGTCATCATGTAAATATGCATCTTTAATTAAAATGAACCCTGACCAACTATGTTCACGGCAACTAAATTGAGAAGGGGCATGATTTTCATGAGGATAAGGGTGGGGGAATGTCAAACCTTGGGCAAGGAGGAAAAAACCATGTGTCACCTTCCCTTGTCTTACCCAACCACCACCATTAAAAACTGTTGCTGTTAGTTGGGGCAGTTATGGCTAGGAGTGGAGTGTGGCAGGGTTGTCAATCCTTGCCCACACGCACACTCCACCAGCAGATTGAACCTCACGTTGGGCAGAAGAATGACTACTACGCATTTTTTTTCTCCATTGCCTGTTCATCCACGCGCATAGGCGGAGCTGTTCATCCTCACGCAGGAGAGGAATTCTTGTTCATTCTCACGCACAGGACTTTCCTGGTTTTACCCACATAGTTTTTCCTCTACGGATTTGTGGATGGTGTGGCTGTATCCTTTCCTCACAGGCTGATCTATGGGTTCTGCGTTGTTGTTACTCACGTAGCAAGCTGGGAGCTGTTCGGCCACTATCGCCCATGATTTTTCCTGTGGAGAGCCATTTTTACACTCAGGGACTATGTGTAAGTTTTCCTTATTGATTTGTGGCCCGTGCATATGTTTTCCTCTGTGTTTTGGGGTCTAGTGCAAGTTTCTCTCACGCACAGGATGGGAAACTGTAATTTCTTCCCGAGTGTGGTCTGTGTAAGTTTTTCCCGGTGACTTTGTTGTCTAGAACGGGCTGTTGTTCCCCACGTTTGTTGGTAGTGTATGCTGATACGTTTTTGGGACTGTTGTTTTCCCTATGTCGTGAGCTGTGTTTGCTGTTACGCTTTGGGGCTGCTGCAGATTGTTTGGAGTCATTTTGGCCACGATAGAGCCAAGAATGACCCAGGAGTCGTTTTCCCCTGTTAATCTGTAACTGCTGATTAATTTCCTGCATGCAATGGTTGGTCTTTAGAATGTGTTGGGAGCAGGGATGGGGGCTTGGTTTGCTTGATAAACCTGGTGTGTTTGGAAACCACACAGACAAAGCTAGAGGGCTGGCTTTCTTCTCCACAACCCCTAAATAGCACTGGAAGGGAATGCAGGGCTTGATGGACTGTGTAGCAGAGAAGGGACTGATTCCTTGTGTTGGGTGTGTGTGTGGGTGTCTTAGAAGTCAGGCTAGTTCTGGTGTAGGTGTTCCTAGCTCTATAATGGGCTCACCAGCTTAGCATTTAGTCTTTCCCAACTCCTGGATGGCCTGACAAACTTGACCATGTTGGCTTGGCTGTCTTGTTGATGGCCTGATAAACCCAACTGTGTTGGCTTGGCTGTGTTTTGTGTATCATCGGCTATGTGTAAGCCTGCTTGTTCCTTATTCATTGGAGAATCATGCCTAGCTCGGGGGTGGCAGCGTTGTTGAGAGATTAAGGAGCACGCTAGCCTATGGTTGGGTGGAACGTTGCAGCAACGTAGCTGGTTGCGAAATGAGTTCTTCATAAGATAAGTAATCTTGTCTATTTTACTTATGCAATCCTATTTTCTGTTAATGATATGATGAACATGTTGAATGAATGCTTGTATGGATATATGTTGCTTCCACTGTGTATGATAAATAGTTGCATTTGTGTATGTTCTACTTCAATGCACTCTGTTTTAGCATTTTATGATGAATTCACATGTTCATGGGGCTGGTAGCCCGGATGGTTAACGCCATGGTAGCGTCCTCTTCGTCAGTCGGAGGGTCGGAGACGTTACAGTGTGGTATCAGAGCTCATGTTGCAGCATGGGCCTGAATGGACCACAAAGATGCAGTGACAGAAGTAGGATTTATTTTTGCCCAGTAGAGATCAGAAGTTGATGACAGAAAACTTCCACAAATTTGTCTAAGTGTTTGAACTATCGGTTCATCGGAACACTTAGTGGGAAGGACTTCCGATGTAGCGGAAGAGCTAGGCAGAAGCATACCGACGGAGGATAGTTGGAAGGAAAATTGCGGGAAATTTTCCAAGTGTTCAACGTCTGTCGATGGAAAAAGTTGAACGAGCGCCCACCGTTGCGGATGGCTAGACAACTACGCGTCCGACGAGTAAGACCTCCGATCGCTGATGTCGTAAAGAAAGAAAGTTTAAAATTTTTCTAAGGCCCAAAGTCGTCGACTATAGAAAGAAGATCGAAGATTGTGTTCCGTCGTTCCGGATGTTGATGGAACTATTTCGCCGATGAAAAGAAGAGAATTGAGCCGATCCAGTGGCGATAAGGAAGACTAAAGGGAAAATTTCGAAAATTTTCTAAGTCCTGGAGTCGTCAGTCATCGGCGATGGTTAGTGGATTAAACGTCCGCCATTGCGGCTAGCCAGTGAACTATCCTCCCGATGGATAGAGGCTCAACCTTCGATGCCACAGTGATTAGTACTTCCGCCCGCTGATGAGAAGGAAATTTGAAAATTTTGTTTAAGTATAAGGTCGTCAGATGAAGTCAGTGGATTGAGCGTCCACTGTTGCGGCTATTTAGTGGATTATCCACCCGATGCACAAGACACCCGACCACCGATGCATCACATAGGCTGGTTTCATCGTCGATTTGGTTCCGATAGTTAGATGCGGATCCAATGCAGTGGAGAAGTTAGTTGTGCTGATCGCCGAAACGTCAAATCGATAGTCAGGATGAGACTCGATCCTGTACAAGGAAATTTTGGGTTTCTCGTGGGATTTCCTAGCAGATTTCGATTGTTTTTCAGTGGATTTTCGGGGCTGAAAAGGAGAAAGTGGCAGTGATCTTATGCGCCAGATTGCGCAAAAATCAAAGATTTACAAAAAAAAAAAAAAAACGAGGGTTCTGCCCTCGACCCGCCCTGCAGCCACAAGGGGGCAAGCCCCCTTGACCCCTGTCGCCCCCCTAAGACAGATGTTCTTTGATGAAGAAAATCTTGTGTTGGGAAAATTTGTTATTTTATGATTATTCCAAGAGAGGGTAGGTAATGCTGGTTTATATCAATGTTATGCATCTAACACTGGTGTTACTAACACGTTTGCAGAATCATAGTCACCTGCAAGGGAAGTATTCCAAGTAGTGCAGTTTGGTAAGTAAGATGCGGTTCAGTTATGAGAACCCATGACGGATATGATGCTCGGGATTCTTACGAGCGTGCCCGAGATGCCATAGGAGAAAATGTCCGTAACGAAAATGATGACATAGAGTCTAATGGAAGGAGATTGTAAGAGACATCGTTAGATGTTGCAGCCACCATGAGAAGCTTAATCAAAGCCCAGGAAGAGCAGCATCAGTTGAATGCTGCAATGTTGCAGAGTTTGACAGACTTGCAGAGAAAGATAGACTCTGGATGAGGTACAGCCAGACCAGAAGGCAGTAAGAGCAGTACTAGGAGAAGGAGAAGGACTTCTAGTGGATCATCTGATTCTGAAGAATCCAGCGGGGATTCAAGCTCTTCTTCTCATAAAAGGAAAAGAAAGAGACACCATAGGGATCGCTCTCGGGATGAATTTAAGAAAACAAAACCTCCTACATTTGATGGTGAGGTAAAGACTAGACAAGAGGCTGAAGATTGGCTTCTTGGGATAAAGAAGTACTTTCAAATGCATGATTATTCAGGAAACATGAAGGCAAGAGTTGCCATATTCAATATGAATGGAAGAGCATCCATTTGGTGGAAACACTTCAAGCAAGTAAAGAAGATCAGTGAAAGGAGACCTAAGTGGAAACAGTTCAAGAAGTATTTCAAGCAGAAATAACTCTCTGACAGGTACTATGATGACAAGATTAAGGAGTTCCATGAGTTGAGATTGGGACAGGAGACCATGGAAGAATATGCAAATAAGTTTTTGGAACTGTTGAGGTATGTCCGATACATTAGAGATGAAAAAGTGAAGGTCCAACATTTTTTGAGTGGATTACCTCAGTCTTACAAAGATAAAATTGAGTTTTATGAACCTAGAACTCTTGAAGAAGCAATAAGGAAATCTAAGTATTGTTATGAGCAAAGCAAGGGTAAGCCGGATTACCATAAGGCATGGAAGGACAAGAAGAATGAGAAATTTGACCAAAGAAAGAAAGGTTTCAAACCTTCTAACTTCAGGAATCAGCAGAAGCAGCCATCTCAAGTTGCGAGTAAACCAGTTGGAATGACAGGAGAAAATCCTAAGGATCCACAACAGAATACAGGACCACTTCAATGTTGGAAATGTGGAGGACCCCACATGCGCAGAAATTGTCCACTTGAGAATGAGAGTGCAAGACCAGCTTACAACATTCAGGAAGCAGAAACAGTGGGTCAAGTAGCAAGGGAAATCCCTAGGATTTATGCAACACTGGAGGACCGTCAAGCAGATCACCAATCAACTGTGGTTGAAGTTGCAGGTAAGATTGTCGAGCAATCTGTTTCTATTTTAATTGACCCTGGTTCTACTCACAGTTACATTACTCCTAGAGTAGTGGAGGCTTGTGATTTTAAGAAAGTAAAGCATAGGAAGTCTTGGTTAGTTCAGCTAGCCACTGGAACTAAGAGAAAGGTCAGTGAAGTGGTAGAGAAATGTCCATTGGTCATGAATGTATTGATCACTTGTGTGGACCTGAATGTTCTACCGCTTGGTTCCTATGATGTTCTCATTGGAATGGATTGGCTAGAAGCTCACAGGGTAAAGCTTGATTGTTACAATAAGACTTTCGAATGCATGAATGAAGAAGGGAACCTAATAGTTGTGAAAGGTATTCCAAAGGTGATTTTAGTACGACAAGTTTCAGCAATGCAATTAAAGAAGTTCTGTAGGAAGGGTTTCCAGTTGTATGCAGCTCATATTTTGGAGACATCAGGAGATGAAACTTCGAGGTTGGAGGACTATCAGGTGTTACAGGAATTCAGGGATGTGTTTCCTGATGAGATTCCAGGGCTTCCTCCAAAGAGGGACATCGACTTCACAATTGAACTTGTGCCAGGAGCAGCACCAGTGTCCAAGGCACCCTATAGGATGAGTACCCTGGATATGCTAGAATTGAAGATGCAACTGCAAGATTTGTTGGAAAAGAAGTATATCCAACTGAGTGTGTCTCCTTGGGGAACACCAGTTATGTTTGTAAAGAAGAAAGATGGTACACTCAAGTTATGTATTGATTACAGACAATTGAACAAGGTTACTGTGAAGAATAAATATCCTTTTCCTAGGATTGATGACCTCTTTGATCAAATGAGAGGAGCAAAGGTATTTTCCAAGATTGGCTTGAGGTCTGGTTACCATTAGGTGAGAATCAAGGATGAAGACATTCATAAGACAACCTTTAGGACAAGGTATGGGCATTATGAGTTTGTAGTGGTACCATTTGGTCTCACAAATGCACCAGCTACATTCATGTGCCTTATGAATAGTGTCTTCAGCAGGTATTTGGATAAGTTTGTTCTTATCTTCCTTGATGACATTCTTGTTTATTCTAAGAATGAGGAAGAACATGAAGAGCATTTGAGGTTGACATTGAAATTGCTCAGGGAGCATCAGTTGTATGCAAAATTGAGCAAGTGTGACTTCTACAGAGAAAGAATTCAGTATTTGGGTCACATTATCTCAGAGGAAGGTATATCTGTGGACCCTGAAAAGATTGAAGCCATTATGAATTGGCCTACTCCAAGAAATGTCACAGATGTAAGATCTTTTATGGGGCTTGCAGGATACTACCGGAGGTTCATTGAGGGATTCTCCAAAGTTGCACATGCCATCACTTCTTTGCAAAAGAAGGGAATGAAGTTCGAATGGACATCGAGGTGTGAAGAAAGCTTCTAGTAGTTGAAGAGTCTTCTCACCAGTGCACTGGTATTGAAGGTTGCAGATCCAGAGAAAGATTTTGTGGTGTGTACTGATGCATGCAGACAAGGGCTTGGAGGAGTCCTTATGTAGGACAACCACATGATATGTTATGAGTCGATAAAGCTGAAGGAACATGAGAAGAACTATGCCACTCATGATCTAGAGCTTGCAGCCATAGTACATGCTCTCAAGATGTGGAGGCATTACTTGATGGGTAGAAGATTTGAGCTCAGAACATATCACTATGGACTGAAGTATCTATTTGATCAGCCTACTCTGAATGCTAGGCAAGCAAGATGGCTGGAATTTCTATGTGAGTTTGATTTTGAAATCAAGCACATAAAGGGAAAAGAGAATAAGGTAGCCGATGCACTCAGCAGGAAGGTGCAAGAAATGCATGTGGCCTCTCTTAGTATTTGCCAATCCGATTTGAGGCAACAGATTGTTACTCATGCTGCTGGAGATGAATTGTATGAGCAGGTAAAAGATAGATTGCAACAAAAAAGTCTTGAGAAGAGGTATGAGGGATATAAATTGGAAGAAGATGGAATTCTCACTTATAAAGGTAGAATTTATATTCCAGATGTAGCAGGTTTGAGGACAGCTGTTATGGATGAAATCCATCAAGCTCCATATTCTGGTCACCTAGGATATCAGAAGACAATTGCTACAGCTAGGAAGCAGTACTTTTGGCCAAGAATGAAAAAGGACATGGCTGAATACATTTCAAGGTGCATGAAATGTCAACGGGTAAAGGTTGAGCATCAACACCCTGCAGGTTTGTTGCAGCCTTTGCCAATTCCGGAATGGAAATGGGAAGTTATTTCCATGGATATTATTACAGGATTGCCGATGACTTGGAGACAACATGATTCCATCATGGTTGTGGTAGACAGGTTGACTAAGGTAGCACATTTTATACCAATTAAGTCTACTCATAAGACTGATGACATTGAAAAGATCTTCATGAAGGAGATATTCAAATTGCATGGATTGCCGAAGGCAATAGTCTCTGACAGAGATGTCAAGTTCACTTCCAACTTTTGGAAGGGGTTGTTTGCAGATTTGGGTACAAAGCTAAACTTTAGCACTGCGTACCATCCTCAGACAGATGGTCAGACAGAGAGAGTTAATCAGGTGCTTGAAGACATGCTTCGCATGTACGTGATGGACAAACCAACCAAGTGGGAAGATTACTTGCACTTGGTAGAGTTTGCTTATAACAATGGACAGTAGGCATCCTTAGGGATGAGTCCGTATGAAGCTTTGTATGGAAGAAGGTGTAGGACACCAGTGACTTGGGATAATCTAGTGAACAAGATTGTGCTTGGACCAGAATTGCTCAGGGAAATGGAGTAAGAGGTTGTAAAGATCAGGCAGAATCTGAAAGCAGCACAGGACAGACAGAAAAGCTATGTAGATAAGCATAGGGTGAATAGGGAGTTCAGTGTTGGGGATCATGTTTACCTCAGAGTGAGGGCCAGGAAGAGTTCGTTGAAGCTTGGAAGTTGTGCCAAGCTATCACCTAGATATTGTGGGCCGTTTGAAGTGCTTGAAAGAATAGGGCCAGTTGCATATAGAATTGCATTGCCTGCTAGCACTAGGGCTCATAATGTTTTTCATGTTTCTTTGCTGAAGAGATATGTACATGATCCTAACCATGTGATAAATTGGGATGTGGTTCAGGTGGAACCCGAGGGAGAGTTCCGAATTGAGCCAATGCGCATCCTCGACAGGAAGGTCACAATGCTCCGGAACTGGGCCATAGGTCAGGTAAAGGTGCAATGGGAGCACTACGGACCTGAAGAGGCTACATGGGAGCTGGAGGATGCCATGCAATTGGCACATCCATTTTTGTTCAATTCTGTGGAACACTGAGGTGATACCAGTGTAGCATTTTGTTCAAATTTTGTAGAGCACTGATGACAGTGCTATTGAAGGGGGAGGGGAATGTAACACCCCGCTTTTGACCCCATTGCATTAGATGTATATGATGTATATATTATAAATGATCATGGTGCAGAGCTAAAGGCCAAGGCCCCACCATTGATTAGCTATGCTATGCTTCAGATTTAAATTGTCACCAATGGTATATTGGGGCATGCGGCATATATTAAGTTTGGTCATCATGTAAATATGCATCTTTAATTAAAATGAACCCTGACCAGTTACGTTCGCGGCAACTAAATTGAGAAGGGGCATGATTTTCACGAAGATAAGGGTGGGGGAATGTCAAACCTTGGGCAAGGAGGAAAAATCCATTTGTCACCTTCCCTTGTCTTACCCAACCACCACCATTAAAAACTACTGTTGTTAGTTGGGGCAGTTATGGCTGGGAGTGGAGTGTGGCAGGGCTGTTAGTCCTTGCTCACACGCACACTCCACCAGCAGATTGAACCTCACGTTGGGCAGAAGAATGACTACTATGCATTTATTTTCTCCATTGTCTGTTCATCCACGCGCATAGGCGGAGCTATTCATCCTCACACAGGAGCGGAATTCTTGTTCATTCTCACGCACAGGACTTTCCTGGTTTTACCCACGTAGTTTTTTCTCTATGGATTTGTGGATGGTGTGGTTGTATCCTTTCCTCACAGGTTGATCTGTGGGTTCTGAATTGTTGTTACTCACGCAGCAAGATGGGAGCTGTTCGGCCACTATCGCCTATGATTTTTCCTGTGGAGAGCCATTTTTACACACAGGGACTGTGTGTAAGTTTTCCTTACTGATTTGTGGCCCGTGCATATGTTTTCCTCTGTGTTTTGGGGTCTGGTGCAAGTTTATCTCATGCATAGGCTAGGAGACTGTAATTTCTTCCCTAGTGTGGTCTGCGTAAGTTTTTCCCGATGACTTCATTGTCCAGAACGGGCTGTTGTTCCCCACGTTTGTTGGTAGTGTATGCTGATACGTTTTTGGGACTGTTGTTTTCCCCATGTCCTGATATGTGTTTGCTGTTACGCTTTGGGGTTGCTGCAGATTGTTTGGACTTTTTTTGGCCACGATAGGGCCAAGAATGACCTAGGAGTTGGTTTCCCCTGTTAAGCTATAATTTCTGATTAATTGCCTGCGTGCAATGGTTGGTCTTTAGACTGTGTTGGGAGCAGGGATGGGGGATTGGTTTGATTGATAAACCTGGTGTGTTTGGAAACCACACAGATAGAGCTAGAGGGCTGGCTTTCTTCTCCACAACCCCTGAATAGCACTGGAAGGGAATGCAGGGCCTGAGGGACTGTGTAGCAGAGAAGGGACTGATTCCTTGTGTTGGGTGTGTGTGGGTGTCTTAGAAGTCAGGCTAGTTCTGGTGTAGGTGTTCCTAGCTCTGTAATGGTCTCACTAGCTTAGCATTTAGCCTTTCCAAACTCCTGGATGGCCTAACAAACCTGACCATGTTGTCTTGGCTGTCTTGTTGATGGCCTGATAAACCCAACTGTGTTGGCTTGGCTATGTTTTGTGTATCCTCGGCTATGTGTAAGCCTGCTTGTTCCTTATTCCTTGGAGAATCATGCCCAGCTCAGGGGTGGAAGCGTTGCTGAGAGATTAAGGAGCACGCTAGCCTATGGTTGGGTGGAACGTTGCAGCGACGTAGCTGGTTGCGGAATGAGTTCTTCATAAGATAAGTAATCTTGTCTATTTTACTTCTGCAATCCTATTTTTAGTTAATGATATGATGAACATGTTGAATGAATGCTTGTATGGATATATGTTGCTTCCGTTGTGTATGATAAATAGTTGCATCTGTGTATGTTCTACTTCAATGCACTCTGTTTCAGCATTTTATTATGAATTCACATGTTCATCGGGCTGGTAGCCCGGATGGTTAATGCCATGGTAGCATCCTCTTCGCTGGTCAGAGGGTTGGGGACCTTACATCCTCCATCAACAATAATTAGTTGAAACTCTAGTGCTAGATATATAAAGCAATTGAGAACTTTGGCTAATTACAGTGAATGGAATTTTGAGTACTACGAGAATCAATCAACACTGTTTCCTTTGTATTTTTGATATATACTTTGATCTTGAGAGTATGAGGAGTGATAATTCCATCCAATGCATGACAAGATATGGTGGGAGTAATCTCTTCTATTTATTCATCTTGAGATTTCTCTTGTTCTTTTGCTTCTTCTTCTTCACATTCTATATAGAATAATTTCTTCTTACCACACTTATGTCCCTCACTATACATTTTGTCACAGTTAAATCATAAACCTTTTGATCTTCTTTCATCCATTTTTTGAGGTGTCAACCTTGTAGGTTGAGGTGGGTTAGAAGTAGGAACATTAATCTATCTATAGGTGTTAGAGTTGTTCCTTCTAGTAGCCATTTCCATATTTTTACTTTCAACCTTTCGTGTCACCATGAAAACCTTCTCTACGGATGTCGAGTTGAAGATATGAACCTTATGTTTAATTTTATCCTTCAAGGTTACAATAAAGCAATCCAAAAATTTATCATCTGGTATGTAATTCACTCTAAGAATCATTTTTTGAAATTTTTGAATGTGCTCGATTATTAGACCCTTTTTCCATAGATTTATCAATTGGGTAAATAAGGAATTTCTCTTAACATAATCATGATATGGTATCAATTATTTTGTAAAAACGGACCAAGAGATAATGGAGTTCTTTTTGCGTTCACATCCATTGGTACCACACAAATCATTGAGGCTCTAAATATAAATTTGATGCAATAGTTACCATTTGTAGATTTGGCATAGGGTGTATTTCAAAGAATTGTTCCATCTAGAATATCCATGTTATGGGGTTCTGGCCATCAAGCTTACTCTTATCGATCTTGGAGAGTTGGATACCCTTTGGGGATCATCCCTGATTACTTCCATTATTAGAATCAAACCCTCTTTGGGTATTCATATTGAGGATGATTACTCAACATGGAAACTATATTTATCTTCCTGAGTACCCTAGGCCACAACCTCTCCTTTAAGAAGCTTCTCCTCTAGATTTTGTATGAGATTATAAATCCTTTCCATATTTTCCTCCATCTTCTCCACATTTCTTGTGCTTTAATCAATCATATGTCCCATTCTTTCCTCCATCTTAATCTCCATATTATCTAGGTCAAGGATGAAACCTCTGTTGGTTTGAGTAATGTGATGTGGATTCTTTCTCCACCTTTTGGTAGAATTTATTCAAATCTGAAATGATGTACCTTTTTATAACCCTGATTTAGAAACTCTTTTGTTGGCCAACCTTTCACCTCATGGAACTATAAAATTTTGACCCCTCTGAGTCTAAAATTTGAGTTTGTGGTAGCATAATATGACATCTTTCCAATCGTTGGTTGTGGAACATGATCTTGTAGATTCAGAGATGTTATTGTTTAACATTGTTTGTACCCTAGTTTTATTGTACACTCGTCCCAGCAGGGGGTGTGGGGGGTACCACCCCCTATGGCTAGGGGGTTTGGGGGCCAACAGGGGTTCAGGCAGTGCCCCCAAGAAAGGGGGTTCAGGTGATTTTGGGATGTTTGTTGGCCAACTATGGGCCCATGGTATTGGATGACCTGTGGTATTTTTCCATGGTAATACGATTGTGTATTGTATTGCAGCAATGTAAAAGTGATCTATGAAAAACCCTCGACTTCCAACAAGGTATTTTTAATGAAGCGTTTATTTAATATGAAGGTGTCAGAAGGTGGATCTGTTGCTAACAATTTTAATGAATTTAATACGATTACTAGTGAGCTAAGTTCTATAAACGTGAACTTTGATGATGAGGTTAGGGATCTTTTAATCCTGTTCTCATTGCTAGAAAGTTGGAATGGCTTGTTCATGGATGTAAGTAACTTTGTCCCTAGTTCAAACACTCTTAAATTTTATGATGTTGCTGGTGTTATTCTTATTGAGGAAATGTGAAGAAAAGTCACAAGTGAGGCATCAGGTAACGCGTTGACCATGGAGAGAAGGGGAAGATAGAGTGAGAGAGGAAGGAGCCTAGGAAATTGCAGCAAGTCTAGAAAGAGCATATCCAAGTCCATATTGAAAAAGATAGAGTGCTGTAATTGTGGTAAGAGAGGACATCTAAAGAAAGACTGTAGATATCCAAAGAAGAAAAGAGACGGGCAGTAGGAGACTACTCAGGAAACAAATGTAGCAGGTGATGTGTTACAAGATGCTTTGATCCTTGCATTAGACAATAATAGTGATTATTGGGTAGTATATTCAGGGGCTTCGTGTCATGCTACACCCCATAGGAAATTCTTTCAAGATTATGTTACATGTGATTTTGGACATGTTTTATTAGGGGATGATGAACCATGTAAAATTGTTGGAATGGGAAAGGTACAGATTAAGGTAAATAATGGAAATGAATGGATACTAAAATATGTAAGGCATAATCCTGCTATGAAAAGAAATATGATCTCAACATGGCAGTTGGGAGATAGCGGATGTGTGTCTACAATTTAAAAAATGTAGTGGAAAATCACTAAAGGAGCAATGATTACATAAAAAGGACATAGGATAGGTACATTGTATTTATGTCCTCATAATACTGATTATTATATCTCTTTATCTTCCACAGAAATAGGTGCAACATTGTGGAATCATAGGCTTGGCCACATGAGTGAGAAGGGGATGCAGATTCTCCACTCAAGGAAATTGCTCCCAAAACTGAAGCAGGTAAGTTTGGGGGGTTCGGGGGCCAATGTGTGTTCAAGGAAAGCGCCTCCGAGAAAGGGGTTTCAAGAGTGAATCCCCCGAAATAAATTTTTGGGATGTTTGTTGGCCAATAGTTTGCGGGCCCGTGGTATTGGGTGACCCATGGTATTTTACAATGGTAATTCCCCTATAAAAGGAAAGCATTGTAATATGGCTATGTATTGTATTGTAGCATTGTAAAAATGATCTATGTGATTATGAGAGAGAGACAGTGAGAGAGTGAATAGGAATTGCAACAGGGTTGTTGCAGGCTGTATCCCTTGATTTTGTTGGACGGTATAATAATAAAGGACTCACAATTTATGTGTGGACGTAGCCCATCTTAGGTGAATCACATTATAGTTATCTCTTTCTTGTAAGGTGTTTTAATAATTGCATCTTGTTTATTGTTTATTGTTATTTCTCTACGATCCTATTTTCTAACAATTGGTATCATAGCCAAAAGGTCTATTTGGATGGTAAACTTGTAGGAAAGAAGAGTTCCTGGTTCGAGTGGGAGAAATGATAGAAGAAGGAAATTTTAGAGTCAATAAATTTAACGGAAAAAAATACCAATTATGGAAGATGCAAATGGAGGACTATCTATACTAGAAGGATCTATACCTGCCATTGAGCGGAAAAACAAAATAGTGGGCGACTATGAAGGAAGAAGAATGGGAGGTTCTTGATAGAAAGGAACTTGGAACAATACAACTGTTCCTGGCTTCGTTAGTGGATTTCAATATTTCGAAAGAAAAGACAACAAAGGGTGTGATGGGTGCATTGGGTAAGCTCTATGAAAAACCCTTGGCTTCCAACAAGGTTTTTTTAATGAAGCATTTATTTAATATGAAGATGTGAGAAGGTGGATCTATTGCTGACCATTTAAATGAATTTAATACGATTACTACTCAGCTAAGTTCTGTAAAAGTGAACTTTGATGATGAGGTTAGGTCTCTTCTATTCCCGTGCTCATTTCTGGTCATGGATGTAAGTAACTCTGTTCCTATTTCAAACACTCTTAAATTTGATGATGATGTTGGTGTCATTCTTAGATAGGAAATTTGAAGAAAAAACATAGGTGAGGCATCAGGTAATGTATTGACCATGGAGAGCAGGGGAAGATACAGGGAGAGAGGAAGAATTCCAGGTAATCACAACAAGTCTAGAAAGAAAGATCCAATTCCATATTGGGAAAGATAGAGTGATGGAATTGTGGTAAGAGATGACATCTAAAGAAAGACTGCAGAGATCCAAAGAAGAAAGGAGACGAGAAACATGAGACTACTCGAGAAGAAAATGTAGTGGGTGATGTGTTACAAGATGATTTGATTCTTGCATTAGATAATACTAGTGATTACTGGGTAGTAGATTCAAGGGCTTCATGTCATGCTACACCCCATAGGAAATTCTTTCATGATGATTTTACAGGTGATTTTGGACATGTTTTATTAGGGGACGATGAACCATGTAAAATTATTGCAATGGAAAAGGTACAGATTAAGTTAAATAATGGAAATGAATGTATATTACTAAAATATGTAAGGCATATTCCGTCTATGAAAATAAATATGATCTCAACAGGGTAGTTGGGAGATAGTGGATGTTTGTTTATGTTTGGAAAAATGTCATGGAAGATCACTAAAGGAGCACTGGTAATAGAAAAAGGACATAGTATTGGTACGCCATAGGCTTGGCCACATGAGTGAGAAGGGGATGCAGATTCTCCACTCAAGGAGATTTCTCCCAGATATGAAGCATGCAATTTTGGAATTCTGTGAGAACTGTGTTTATGGAAAACAAAAGAGACTCTATATTCTTTAGGGTTGGGAAACAAAAGGTGAGTGAAAAGTTAGAGATTGTGCTTACAGATAGACGTATGGGGACCATCTCAGGTACAATCTCTTGGTGGATCTTGTTACTATGTTACTTTTATTGATGATGCAACTAGAACAACTTGGGTTCATTGCATTAGCAAAAAATCTAATGTGTTTTCTACTTTTAAGAAGAAGAAAGTTTTGGTTGAGAATGAGACAAGGAAAAGGTTGAAATGCCTTAGATCTGATAATGGAGGTGAATACTGCACCAATGAGTTTGATAGTTATTATTCATACCATTTGATCCATAGAGAGAAGAAAGTCCCAGGAACACTACAAGAAAATGGTGTGTCAGAAACGATGAACAGAACGATCATGGAGCATGCAAGGTGTATGAGATTGCATGTAGGGTTTCCCTTACAGTTTTGGGTTGATGTTGTAGATATTGTTGTTTATTTAATAAACAAAGGGCATTCAAGCACTTTGGATGGTTGAATTCTAGAGGAGGAAAGGATGGGTAAAAAGGTAAACTACTCATTTATGAGAACTTTTGGTTGTGAAGCATTTGTCCATATTTGGATAAAGAATATAGAACAAATATTGAGGCTAAATCCATGAAATGTGCCTTTATTGGATACAGTGTTGATGATTTTGGTTATCTCTTATGGTATTATGAAAACCACAAAATCGTTAGGAGTAGAGATGTAGTATTAAATGAAAAGGTTATGTACAAAGGCCAATTGCAGAGAAATAAAGAGGAAAAGAAAAACATAGAGTACACAGTGCTTGATGAAATCAAAGAAAATAAAGTTCCAAAGGCACCAGGAAATCAAAAGCAGCAGCAGGTATCTAAAACTCCTGCAAATGTAAGAAGATATACCAGGTTAAGTAGACCCCCTAAACGATTCTCTCCTTCACTGTATTATTTATTGATGACTAATTCTGGTGAACCGAAATGTTATGAAGAGGCAATGCAAGTAGAAACTAGAAAGAAGTGGGAAAAATGCATGAATGAGGAGATGGACTCTCTGGTAAGAAAACATACTTGGGATTTGGTTGAGTTGCTTGCAGGAAAAAGAGCATTGCAAAATAAATGGGTTTAAAGGTTGAAGGAAGATGATGGAGGCAAGAAGCGGTATAAGGCTAGACTTGTTGTAAAAGGGTTTGCACAAAATAAAGGTATAGACTTCAAAATGACTTTAATTAGGGCTATTTTAAGTCTAGTGGCGATAGAAGATTTGCATCTTCAACAGTTAGATGTAAAAGCAACCTTTATCCACTAGGATTTGGAGGAAGAGATTTATATGCAGTAACCACAAGGGTATGAGGTCAAAGGGAAGGAGAATTTGGTTTGAAGGTTGAAGAAGAGCTTGTACGGACCGAGGCAAGCTCTAAGGTAGTGGTATTTAAAAATTGATAATTTTATGACATAACAGGGTTATAGTGATGCCATTCTGACCACTGTGTAGAGGCTAGATAATGGAAGATATATTATCTTGTTATTGTATGTGGATGACATTCTTGTTTCATGGTCTAATACGTAGGATATAAATGTGCTCAAAAGAAAACTAGCTAAATCATTTGCGATGAAGGATTTGGGTGTTGCAAAGCAAATCCTTTGTATGAGAATAACAAAAGACATGAAAAATCACAAATTGACATTATCTCAAGGTGAGTACATAGAAAATATGTGTCCCAAGATACATGAAGAGATAGAATACATGGCCAAGGTTCCTTATTCATCAATAGTTGGCATCTTGATGTATGCCATGGTGTGCACAACACCAGATATTGCACATGCAGTGGGAGTTGTGAGTAGGTATATGAACAATCCAGGTAAAGACCATTATAAGGTAGTACAATGGATTATCAAGTATTTGAGAGGTACGACTTCTCACGCATTATGTTTTGGAGGTTTAGACATTGTTCTACAGGGATATGTTGATGCAGATATGGTAGGTGAGAAAGACAACAAGAGGAGCACCACAGGGTATGTTTTTATTGTAGGTGGAACAACAGTAAGTTGGATTTCAAAAATGCGAAAGTTGTTGCACTTTCAACAATGGAAGCAGAGTATGTTGCTGCTACAGACGCTGGTAAAGAGATGATTTGGTTGGAAAGGTTCATGGAGAATGTTAGTACTGGATTTGTACCTTCAATTTTTCCATATTTTGTATTTATTTTCTTTTATTTCTTCATTTTTCTCTATAAGTTGAACCTTAGTTACTAGACCATTTTTTCTATGTCTATTTTTATTTCTTATTTATATTTATGCATTTGTAAGATTATGAACTATAAAATGGCTTATATTTATTTAAATTCTTGCTAAAAGGTCTTCTATGAGTGATTTTATCTATATGCTAACCCATTTTTCCTAAGTCTTCTTTTGATTTATTAGCATATGTGATTTTACACATTATGGAAGCGTAATATATGGAGGTTATACAAGCTGGCACTGCTAGAATGTCTATTTTCTTTGTTTTAGTCATGGTAATTGGCCACAGATTATGAGGAGATGGAAGTGAATTTTAAGAAACCAAAATAGTTGTTTGTCAAGCATGAGATCATTCACAAAAAAACTCTCTCTATTTTGAAACAGGTGTTATGGTTTGAAATATTCAAATTGATCTTTACGACCTATTTTTTAGGGTTTAAAATATTAAATAATTTACTATTTTAGTCACAAACTTTCAGCGCATATTCTGATTGATTGGAGAAGAATTTTTAAAAACCAAGAGAGGATTGTGTTCCTCACGGTCCCATACACAAAAAATCTCTCAGGTTTTGCACAAGTGTCCCTGATTGAGAGATATGGAGGGTTCTTTGAGAACCATTTTTCAGAAATTCGTCGGATTTCCCTCATAATCCAATTTTGCTATTTTGGGCATATTTGACCCTAGAGTTTTGGATCTGATAAATAGTCTTTGTAACTCTTACGTAATCATAAAAAGGAGAAAAGTAGTGGTTCCTGGGGGGGGGGGTTTGTTTTGGAAATGGGTTGGATGCTGTCAATCTATTGTACTAGAAACTCATATGATAGCCTCTTAGTAAGTTTTGAAGACTGTTAGCTTGGAATGATATATATTGTATAAGTCATGTTTTGATCTATTTTTTTAGTTGATGTTTCTAATCAGTTTGATCACCTTGTTCATTATTTCATGTTTTGATAAAAGTGTTTATCTTAAGATGATTTTGAGTTTGTGGGCTTAACTAAATTCATTTATGGAATGTTCTTATATTTATGATCTTTGAAATTACTATGTGTGCATGGTTTATATTTATGTTTCAAACTTATGTATTCTGACCTTCAAATTCGTTTTCTGATTTAGTTATTATATGCTTTTTGTATTTATTTACCCTATTCATGTATGATTCCATTACAATTCACAAAAAATTAAACCTTTTTCAATTTTTTCTTTTGGATGTTCAAGCTTGTACCTTTGTAGTCTAAGTACAATATATAGTACAAACATGTTTTGGTGTCATTGTCGAGGACGGAAGTGAAGAAAATATTACCCGGGTATTAACATCAATAGATCCAATCTTTGATGGTGAACAAGGGCTGGTTACACGGTTTAGACTACAATTTTTCATCGCCGACTCCATGGAGGAAGGATATATTGAAGACTCCAGCGGTTCAAGATGTCAAAGACCACAGAAGGCATTGTGGCTCAGAGGTTTTTACCTCTCAATTTTTCAGCTATTCCAGGCTTTCCAAATGCAGTACCTATCATGGATGAGTGAGGATATTTCCTTCCACATTTCAGAGAGAAAAAAGATGACAGTCCAGCGACACATTTGTTGAAATTCCATGAAGTTATGTATCAACATGGAGGTCATCATGAATATGTACTAAGGAAAATGTTCATGTATTCACTCGAGCGAGATGCACGAGAATGGTATTTTTCTCTTTCAGTGTCTAGCATATCCTCCTTGAAGGAATTCCATATAGCGTTCAACAACTATTGTAAAAGGTGTTATTTGGTTGACACAATTCTTGAAGATTGATGTGAATAGTTCAAATCATGTGTTTAGTAGACAATAGAATGTTCCTCATGTGATGAACTTTATGAAGATATTGTTGAAAAGGAAATTAAAGAAGAAGATGATCATGCTAATGCCTTTTCAAATCATCTTGTCTATGATGAACGCGAATCTGACCTAGGCATTAAGGGAGATGATGAGAGGTTATCATATCAGCCCTTTATATTTTTTCATCCATCCATTAGAGAAAATTTCAACTCAAAATGGGCCTCCTAAAATGAACTAATAAAATAATAGTTAAAATAATAAAATAATATTTATTAATTTTGGAGGAAGAAAAGAAAAAAACTACTTTTTTGTTTGTATTTTTGACATATCTCCCTGTGTTTTTACTCAAATTTCGATTGGGAGAGCTCATTGGATGTGGAATTAAATTCTGCATCCAACGAGCTCTCCTGATCAAAATTTTAGTAAAAACACAGGGAGATATGTAAAAAATACAAACAAAAAAAGTAGTTTTTTTTATGATACCTATCCCCAAATTTTAAAAAAGTGTTTAAGACCTAATATCTGAAAAAATGGAATGATGACATCATCATTCCATTTTTTCAGGTATTTCTTATTTTTGGGGTAGCGGGGTCCATCAAAAGTATGCCGGGTGGGTACTCGTTGGATGCGGAATTTAATCTTGCATCCAACGAGCTCTCCTGATCAAAATTTTAGTAAAAACACAGGGAGATATGTAAAAAATACAAACAAAAAAAGTAGTTTTTTTTATGATACCTATCCCCAAATTTTAAAAAAGTGTTTAAGACCTATACGGTATTTCAAATTTAAATAAATTTCATTGGCTAACACATGATGACATGGAATTTGAATAAAAGTTAAAAGGCCCATTTTGAGTTGAAATTTCCTCTAATGAAAGATTGAGAAGCTGATTGAAGAGCCTTTAGTTTCCATTATTGAGCCAAAAGTTATAAAGAGCAGCAATGGAGCAATGAAAACTGATAATACACAAAAATATCTCCTTCATCTTGATAAGTAGGAAGAGGTAATTTTCTACAATCAGGATTCTACTTCTTTTGTTTGTCATGATAATATGTTGCTACAAAATCCTTGCCAGGATCTATTAAATGAAGAAAAACATGGGCCTTCATCATCATAATTGGAAGTTTATCAGAATTCTCCTGTTTATGATAAGTATGATGATGATATTGAAGTTTTTCATTTAGAATTCCATGATGAGAAGAATTTTGACCAACAGTTTCATTAGCATAGAGAATCCATTGTGAATGAAAAGTCACAATTAGTTTATGACAGTGTTGACTCAATAGATGAGCATATTTCTATAGCACCACATATGGAATTCCTTAACAACAATCAACCAGTCTATGATATCTATGAATCAACATTTGGGGAAGGCTATGAAGGTTTGAAGGAGTTACAAGAAGTCACAAACCTTTCTCCTTCACCAATTCAGGAACAACATTGTACAAACATCAGTGAGCCCGTGTCTTTCATTCTTAGAACATAATTTGCAAGAAAAATCGAACAAGTTGCTTCTCTTCTCTCTAAAGTTTATGAATGTCATAAGACAACATATAATAGTTTTATATTACATTCTTTTGAATATGTTGAACAAGAAAGGATGCATGATGTACATGATGAGATAAATCATACAATGATTTGTGAAGATCAAATATTGGATATTTTTTTATTATGAATCAGAAAAATTTCAAGAGAAACCGTTTAGTCATGAAAAACTAATTAAAGATAATATTGCAGATCATCAGTTAGCATGTGTTTTTCATTTTTTGAAGATCATGTTGTTCACTATATGGAATTTTATTTTTCTCATTTTTTTAAAGTCCCAGGGTCTGGTATACCATCAACATGTCCCAATGAGCATAGTTGGTTAAATAATTTTTTCTGGTGGCAATTATTCTCCCGGTGTCATTTGTTGATCAACTGCAAAAAGAGGCTTATCTCTGTCACAAAATTACTTAAATGGTTGAACTAGAAGTTTGCTTATACCTAAGAAAACTTGATGAATTGATTAGAGTAGGAGTGTAAATAAATAAGCTCATTTCTTAAGCATGGTTTCAGTTTACAGTGTGAAGTTTGTTTTCAGCTTCACTTGGTTTGCAGTTTGGTTTTCCGTTTGAGTTAGACAATAAGCTAGATGAATAAATGACTCCATAGCCTAATGGAAAAGGAGGAATTGGAATAGATTTTCAGTTTGCATATTGTTGTAGGACAACATGGTTGCACTATGTGGTTGGTTTTAGCTTGAAGGATCATTTCAGAGTTTGATGAGCAGTAAAAGTTCCAGATTTCAGAGACAGTACAAGAGAAGTTACTACTCTACATGTTCTTGTAGCCTTACAAGGAGGACTCCATCTCCCATCTGGAGCCAGATGTTAGTACTGGATCTGTACCTTCAACTTTTCCATCTTTGTATTTATTTTCTTTTATTTCTTCATTTTTTCCCTATAAGTTGAACCTTAGTTACTAGACCATTTTTTCTATTTTTATTTTTATTTCTTAATTATATTTATGCATTTGCAAGATTATGAATTCTAAAATGGCTTATATTTATTTAAATCTTCCTAAAAAGTCTTCTATGAGTGATTTCATCTATATGCCAACCCATTTTTCCTAATTATTCTTTTAATTTCTTAGCATATATATGATTTTACACATTCCAACAACGTAATATATGGAGGTTATACAAACTGGCATTGCTGGAATGTCTAGTTTCTTTGTTTTAGTCATGGTAAATAGGCACATGTTATGAGGAGATGGAAGTGAATTTCAAAAACCCAAAAGAATTTTTTGTCAATAACGGGATCATTCACAAAAACCTCTCTCAATTTTGCAACAGGTTTCATGGTTTGAAATATTTGAATTGAACTTTACGACCTATTTTTCAGGGTTTAAAATATTAAATAATTTACTGTTTTAGTCACAAACATTTGGAACATCTTTTGATCAATTGGACAGTAATTTTTAAAAAACCAAGAGATGTTTTTGTTCATCATGGACCCTTACACAAAAAACTCTCTTATTTTTTACACAGGTGTCTTGGATCAAGAGATACAAAGGGTTCTTTGAGACCCATTTTTCAGAAATTTGTCAGGTTTCCCTCGTAATCTGATTTTGCTATTTTGGGCATATTCGACTGTAGAGTTTTGGATATGATAAACAATCTTTGTAACTCATGTAATTATAAAAAGGAGAACATTAATGGTTCCTGGGGTATTTTTGTTATGGAAATGGATTAGATGCTATCAAGCTATTGTACCTGAAACACATATGACAGATTCTCAGTAAGTTTTGAAGATTGTTAGCTTGGAATGATATATATTATATAAGCCATGTTTTGATCTATTTTTTTAGTTGGTGTTTCTAATCATTTTGATCATATTTTTCATTATTTCATGTTTTAATAAAAGTGTTTATCGTGAGATGCTTTAGATTTTGTGGGCTTAACTAAATTCATTTATGGAATGTTCTTCTATTTATGATCTTTGAAATTACTATGTGTACATGGTTTATATTTATGTTTCAGAGTTGTTTATTCTGACCTTCAAAGTTTTTTTTATGATTTAGTCATTATATGTTGTTTGTATTTCTTTACCCTATCCATGCATGATTCCATTACAATTCACAAAACGTTAAACATTTTTCAAGTTTTTCTTTTGGATGTTCTAGCTTGTACCTTTGTAGTCTAAGTACAATTTCTAGTATAAAGTTGCTTCTCTTCTCTCTAAAGTTTATGAATTCCATAAGCCATCATATGATAGTTTTCGATATTTTTTATTATGAGTGAGAAAAATCTCAAGAGAAATGATTTAGGCATGAAAAACAAATTAAGGATATAATTGCAGATCATCAGTTGAAATATGTTTTTCATTTTTTTGAAGATTTTGTTGTTCATTATATGGAATTTTATTCTTCTCAATTTTTTAAAGTCTCGGATTTTGGTATACCATCAACATGTCCCAATGACCATAGTTGGTGAAAGAAAATTTTCTGGTAGCAGTTATTCTCCAATTGTCATTTGTTGATCAGCTGCAAAAAGAGGCTTATCTCTGTCACAAAATTACTGAAATGGTTGAACTGGAAGTTTGCTTACACCTACGAAAAACTGATGAATTAATTAGAATAGGAGTGTAAATAAATAATCTCATTTCTTAAGCATGGTTTTAGTTTACAATGTAAAGTTTGTTTTCAACTTCACTTGGTTTGCATTTTGAGTTAGACAATAAGCTAGATGAATAAATGAATCCATAGCCTAATGGAAAAGGAGGCACTGGAATAGATTTTCAATTTGCATATTATTGTAGGAAAACATGGTTGTAGTATGTGGTTGGTTTTAGCTTGAAGGATCATTTCAGAGTTTGATGAGCAATAAAGGTTCAAGATGTCAGAGACAATACATGAGAAGGTGTTTTATTTTTGTCATTTAAGCTAGCATTATATTAGGATCTTTAACTGAGAGAATGACAAGCACAAAAATCAAACACAAGAGACAATGAACACAATGTTTTTCCTTGGGGAAAACATAAATGGAGAAAACCCCGCAACTTCCTCAGATATAGAATCAACACCAAAAGTAAAACCCCAAAACAGTAAGATGATCTCCCGATAGCAGTAGCCTCTTTCTTTCTAGCCCCAACAACTTCTTCTCTCTCAGCTATGCGCTACAACTGAGTGTGAGTGAGTGTGTGATAAATAGAGAGGCTCACTCTCTATTTATACTAATTCCCAACTTGACAATAACTCACTAGGGATGACTTCTCTAGGAGAGTCTCATAACCCTAGGGCCCCAGAACTGCGGGGACTTTAACCCTTGAACAATAGGAGGGTTACCCACAATGACTTGACATGACTTGTTTACATTATTGAATCTCCTAATAAGAACATTGGGTCATGACATGACTCAAATACATTACAGACACTTCCCGGAATAAACATTGGGGTACAAGACATAAGATATACAAGTGAATACATTCCGAAGTTACAACTACATCAACACTCCCTCTTAACTAGAAAGGTATTCTATCGACACAATTTATCAGCACGAGTCTTCTTCTCTGTATCATCAGGATGATCAATGAGTTCTCGTCATCTTCATCTTGATCTTGATCATCACTCGATCTGGATTATCACTGCTGGATCATCTCTGTTGGATCATCATCATTGGATTTGGATCATCATCACTCGATCTGGATCACCATTGGGTCATCATCACGGGTGCTATCTCTTGAGTCTTCTCGTCATAGGAAGTTCTACAGAGCCAGCCCTTTTTCATGCTGGATGTACATCTACAGAGCTAGTCCTTTTTCATACATGATGTATCATCACAGAGCTAGTTCTTTTTCATACTAGATGTGGCATCTACACAGAGCCATTCCTTTTTCATACTGGATGAGTCTTCACAGAGATAGTCCTTTTTCATACTAGATGTGGGATCTACATAGAGCCAGTCTTTTTTCATACTGGATGAGTCTTCACAGAGCTATTCCTTTTTCATACTAGATGTGGGATCTACACAGAACTAGTCCTTTTTCATACTGGATGAGTCTTCAAAGAGCTAGTCCTTTTTCATACTAGATGTGGGATCTACACAGAGCCAGTCCTTCTTCATACTGGATGAGTCTTCACAGAGCTAGTCCTTTTTCATACTAGATGTGGGATCTACACAGAGCCAATCCTTCTTCATACTAGATGAGTCTTCACAGAGCTAGTCCTTTTTCATACTAGATGTGGGATCTACACAGAGCTAGTCCTTTTTCATACTAGATGTGTCTTCACAAATCCAACCCTTTTTCATGCTAGATTTGGGATCTACACAGAGCTAGTCCTTTTTCATACTATATGTGTCTTCACAGAGCCAACCCTTTTTCATGCTGGATGTGGGATCATCACATACATCTGACAATGGAAGGAACCAATCCTCTCACCATTTCACAGCTCTTACATCCGACCATGGAAGGAACCAATCCTCTCACCATGTCGGAAGGGCACAACACTTACATCTAACCATGGAAGGAACCAATCCTCTCACCATGTCAGAAGGGCTCATCATGGACTCATCACTTCATCTTGGGAGGAATCTCAATCCGGAGAACACCAAGCTTCTCCCTGAAGTACTCAAACTTTACCCTAGCCAATGGCTTAGTCAACACATCAACTATATGTTCATCTGTCGCAACATACTGGAGCTTCATTGCTATTCTTTGCACCATATCCCTGATATAGTGATATTTGATATTGATATGCTTCGACTTGTCATGGAACACTGGGTTCTCCAACAACTTCACACAACTCTGGTTGTTGCAATATATACAAGTAGCATCTAATTGAAGATCAAATAAATCAGATAGTAGCTTCCTTAGCCATACCACCTCACAACTAGCTGAACAAGTTGCGACATACTCTACTTCAGCTGTACTCAGTGCCACACAGGATTGCTTCTAGCTAAACCAAGAGATCACACCTGATCCCATACTGAAGCAACACCCTGAAGTGCTCTTCCTATCGATGGCACTTCCTACCCAATCTAAATCAACATAACCCTCCAAGTTAATCTTCTTATCATCCTTATACTTGAGCCCATAATCAATTGTACCTTTCAGGTACCTCAGAATATGCTTTACAGCAATGAAGTGAACATGTCTCATATTTGTCAGGAATTGGCTCAAGGTGTTCACAACAAAGCAAATATCTGGTCTCGTATTCATTAGGTATATCAAGGACCCAATCATCTGACGATACATTGTGGCATTAACCAACTCAGATGAAGCATCACTCAATAGCTTCAGGTTCGATGCCATAGGTGTGGTTAAGGCCTTGCAGTCCATCATCCCAAATTTCTTCAGGATCTCTATTGCATACTTCCCTTGTCCGAGGAAGATTCCATCCGCATTCTGCCACACCTCCATCCCTAGAAAATAATGCATCATACCCAAGTCCTTCATTTTGAACTCGGCAGCAAGCTTTCTCTTCGTATCAACAATCAACCCATCCATACCTGTTACAAACAAATCATCTACATACAGTAGGAGAATCATTGGGTTGCCATCTTCAACCTTGTAGTAAAGGTTGGAATCTGCTTTATTCTTGGTAAAGCCCAAACTAGATAGAAAGCTATCAATTCTATTGTACCATGTCCTAGGTGCCTGTTTCAAACCGTACAGGGGTTTCTTCAATCTACACACATGAGACTCCCTGTCATGTGTCTCAAAACCGAGTGGTTTCTCCACATACACTTCCTCTTCCGCTACACCATTCAAGAAAGCAGTCTTGACATCCATTTGGTGTATCTTCCATTTCATCACTGTAGCCAGAACAAGTACTGATCTAATGGAAGTGTATCTGGCTACAGGTGCAAAAGTTTCTTCATAATCTATTACTTCTTTCTGGGAGAATCCACAAGCCACGAACCTTGCTTTATATTTTTCTATGCTGCCATCTGCAGCATGCTTGATCTTGTAGATCCATTTGGAAGTCACTACAGACTTCCCCTCAGATCTTGGGACAACATCCTAGACATCATTATTCATGATCGATTGTTATTCTTCGATCATAGCATCCTTCCATTCTTTCTTTTCTGTTGCTTCTTCATAGTTGGAAGGTTCTTTATCAATGAAATCACATAATAAGGCTACATAACTGGAATAGGACCTGGTTCTTTTCCTTTCTTTGTGTGATTCTTCTGGAGCCCCATATCTTTTTGCACCTTAGATAGCTTCTCATACCCAAGTAGGTTTCCTCTTGTGAGGATTCTTCTCCTGAGGTGGATCTACAGGTTCTTGAGGTTCTTCTATTTCTCAATCTTCTTCTTGATATTCTTTGTTCATGGTTGTGTCATGAATTCCGGGTGCTTCTATTTCTTCAGGTTCTTCAGCAGGTCTCTTTCTGGATTTGTTGTAAACTAAGTCTTGGTCAAATGTCACATCCATGCTGATGTCGATTTTCTTGAATCCTAGGAAGTATATTCTATAAGCTTTCAAGCTTTTAGAGTATCCCACAAATATACCCTTCCTTCCTGAAGGATCTAACTTTTTCCTCTTTTCTTTCAGAATGTGTATGTACACTGGACAACCAAATATTCTGATATGGATAACTTCTGGTTTCTTTCCAGAAAATAATTCTTTAGGTGTCTTATTCTTGAGTACTCTGTGTGGAGTACGGTTCTATACATACACCGCTATTTTTGCAGCTTCTGCCCATAGATGCATGGGAATATCTTAATCAGGAGGCATGGCCCTTGCAGCTTCCATGATTGTTCTAATCTTCCTTTCTGCAACTCCATTCTTTTGTGGATTATATGGAGTGGTTAAATCCCTCTTAATCCTTGAACCTTTGCATAAGTCTTTGAATTCATTCGAAGTGAATTCTCCGCCATTATCTGATCGAAAAATATTGATCTTTTTTTCTGTGTGGTTCTCGATCAAGGCTTTGAATTCCTTGAACTTGTTGAATACTTCATCTTTGTTCTTTATAAAGTATATCCATGTCTTCCTAGAAAAATCATCAATAAAAGAAACATAGTATACATACCCGCTTAATGAACTGGATGACATCGGACCACATACATCAGAGTGGATGATTTCCAAGATTCCTTTTGCCTTGCTCTCACTACTTGGAAATGTATTCTTTGTGTTATTTCCTTTTGCACATCCTTTGCAAACACCATTATGTTTTGTCTGCATTTCTGAAAGACCTTCAATAGCTTTGCTTGCAAGTGGTAGTGCTCTGTAATGTACATGTGCAAGCCATCTATGCCAAAGTTCATTTGGTTCTACTGAGTCATGAACTAAAGCTTGTTCTGGTTGGCCCTTCAATTTGTATAGACCTCCTTCTTGTTCCCCAATCACTATTGCATCGTCAAAAGTATTTCCCTTTGGCCACATAAGAACTTGGCCATCTACAAAAGAAACCCTCATTCCTTTTGCATCCAATGCAGATATGAAGAGGAGGTTCTTCTTTAGTCCTGGTACAAACAATACATTTTTCATCTTCATAGACTTTCCAGAGTCTAGCTTATAGGAGGATTCACCACTACCTTTTATTGTATACTGGTAGTCATCCCCAAGTTTCACCTTGTGAGGTGACTCATGTTCAGATAGTTTCACAAATGATTCTTTGAATCCCATCATATGTTTGGAAGCACCACTGTCTATAATCCAATCATTGCTTCCATGTGAGATAGTTCTTGTGAGAGTAGATATAAACACATATTCTTCATCACTTGAAGAATCATCACTTTCTTGTCTGATTCTCTTTGTGGAAGGTTCATCATCCTCTGCAGCATGAGCATGATGTCTTCTTTTGTTTCCCTTTTTCTTCTTTGAGTTCCCTTTGTTAGGGCAGTATTTGGATATGTGACCTTTCTCATCACATGTGTAACATCTAATAGTAGACATATCTCTTCTAGAGTGTGAAATCTTACCTTTGGAGTGATGATGGTCCCTTATGGTTTTCTTGGTGTGGGTTGTGAGAGCTTGATCTTCACTTCCCATTTTTTCTTCTCGAGCTGCTATCCGAGCTTCTTCTTGAGAGCATTTTTCCCATAGTCTGCTGAACTTGACTAGCTTCTTTCTGGCACAGATCCCTTGAATGAAAGAGTTCCATGCCATAGGTAGACCATTCAAGGTGGTCATCACAATCTCTGCATTTTCCACTTCTTCATCTACTACTTCCAGTTGTTCCTTGATCTGAGATACTCTTGTAAAGTAAGACTGGATGGCCTCTGCATTTTGGATCTTTACATTCTTTAGTTGGTTTCTCAGAGTCATCTTCCTGTTTATGTTCTTCCCTTCAAATAGTTTGGTTAGGGCATCAAACATAGCTTTAGGTGTCTTTAGGGAGGACACCTGTGGTATGAGGTGATCCTTGATTGAATCAACAATAATCCTCTTAGCCATAACCAAATTCTTGTTGTGTAAGGCCTGTTATAGCTGATTTCACCACTCCAGGTGAATCACATTTTGTATGGCCTTCCCCTATCCCGCTGCAGACTCCTTAGACCCCATGGACCATTTTTTGTCCTTTTATGTTTCCTTGATCATCCCTAAACACATGTGAAAAATGATACATGTGACTTTTAAACCTATAAGCGAGTATATATGCGGGTTTGACCACTAAAACCGCATACATCGGGATGTGTACATAATCCAAATCCTTTTGGAGTTTTCCTTGACATGGATCCGACTCATTTGACTCTTGGCCTTCCCTATGCCTTGAGATCGCTCGGATTCGACCTTTCATTACCCCTTTGAAAAGCTATATAAGGAACCCCTTGGTACATTGAAGGCAAGAAGAGAGAATTGAGAGAAAAGAAACTATAGTCCATTGTTGCCGAAACTTATGCTTGAGTCTGCATCCCTTTGTCCCTTGGAGCACTAGTGTGTTCTTCCCAAGCTTTCCTTTTGCTTGTGAGCTTGCTATCGAGAGATGGAGGATTGAGGTGGTGGAGGCCCAAGTGGGGGATTCAGTTTCTCTGGCTCACAGACGTGCAGTCAGAGGTTGTATCTTGTGATCTCTGATTTATGTTAATAGAAATATCTTTTCCTGTCCAATAATGTGTGTTAGAATGAATATTTTATCCACGGGATTATGTCAAATGCTTGTACATTATTGGTTATATATGATAGAATAGATCTAACACTATGATATATAGAATGCTTGTATTGTTTACTTGTTGTTGAGGAAAGTAATCTATCAATTCAAGCTGAAGTTGGAAAGCTCAACGGGGATCTACTTCAATCGTCCGGAATAAGGTACGAGGTCTGATCCTTTAGTGTTAGACATTTAATTTCTATTGCATATTGGAAAGGATTGATTTCTGGAGTCAAGCTGCCTGTTGTGGTACCCCAAGCCATAGGAATTTATCTCCGTAACAGAATTGGCGACTCCGCTGGGGAGTTCCTAGTAGTTGTCCTTTGGGGGTTGTTTTATCGGCATTCAATGAATTTGAATTGCTCTTTCTCTCTTGTTTTTGTGTTGGGTCTGGGGGCATGTATGCCTGGTAGTGTCTGATTGGTGTGAAGTTTGTCTCAGCTTGTCTATTTGCATTGAGTTTATGCACCTTTCTTCCTGTACGCGAGTTTTTAACTCACATTCGTGTATACACGCGGGTTTCTCTGCGATTTCTGCGTATACACGCGGGTTTACTGCAAACAGTCACGTATGCCCTTGCTTTTTCTTTTTTGTGGGAGTTAATTGGTTGGTGGGTGAATTTTGATATTTGCTGAGCCTCCTTTGGCACTGCCTGAGTCTGTTTAGACCTCTGTTTCTAACCAAAAACGTTTTTTTTTAGGCTAATTTTTTTATTTTTAAGAAGGTTCTTGTCATGGCATTTTCCATTTTTTGTTTGAGATTAGTGCATTAGAGTTCTTTTACCTTAGTGCTTTTCTTGAGTGCTATTTGTGTGTTCTTGCAGAGTCTAGGGGTCGTAGAATCATTCTTTTGCTTTTTGCATCTCATTTTATTTCAAAAAATCCAAAAACATTTGCTTATCATCATGCATTGCATTTTTCATTTTTGCATTGTACTTGCACTAGATTTGCTTTGGAGTACTAGTTAGGACTTCATATAGGAAAGCTTGCATTCATCATTTGAAGAAAAATTGTGCATTTCATGTAGTATCATACCCTGTTTCCATGGACACAATGCATTTGCATTGATTGTTAGGTGTGCATTTTACTTCATGTTGCGTCATAAGACCATTAGTTGCAAAGTCATATCCCTATTTTGAGTAATAAAGCCAATTAAAATCAACGATAAATTAAAATGAATTACACTCTTTTGTTTTCTAGGGTGCACCAACAAGCTTAGGTTTTAGGATCTTGGAATAGTTCATTGTAAGTAAATTCTCCAAGATCACTAAACAACAACATGTATGTGTCTGTCTAGGTGAGTGTGTGAAATCCTTGGTATAACTAGTGTTTCTCAGGATCCTCCTCTCAAAAGGGAGTTAAGCACGAGGCAGTGTGAGCGGTTATTGATTGGGATGACCCCTAGTCATAACTGAGTAGCACCAGAGATATTTCCAGGATTGTATTCGTATCTGGAGGCTCTTTCGAGAGTTTCGGGTTTTGCTACCTTGCCCATACGGTCAATCCCACCTGTGACTGTCCGCCTGAGCATTGATTATATTGAGGTGACCTTAGTGGCCTTACCTAGGATATCGAGGGGGTATTTTGCAGGTGTTATTCTAAGGATGTCCCGGCCAGGTTGGGTTCGGACAACACAGTTGCTTTACACGTTGAATTTGGGGGCCACAATAATTGGTTACATACCTCCGCTTATTGTGTATGAGAGTCTCAAGCCTCTCCTAGGCGAGACATACCTGCTTCATTCGGGAGCTCATTTATCCAGCCCTTGTTTTCCTGCATTTGGCTTTAGATTTTATTAGTGATTTCTCTGTGCACGATAGTTGGCCTAGGGTTTACATAAATAGAGATTATTTTCTATTTATTGATTCATTGTGGATTCGGGTGCGGCTCCTTGCCATTCTCATCGTTTAGCAGGACTTCCACCTTCTACTTCTCCTCCTCCTTTGGGAGAGAGACCTAGACAGTCCAGGTGGACTATTTCACACATTGATTCACACACCATGGGAGACCATTTAGAAGGTATTCCTAAACCACCTTCTCCCATTCGTGTAGATGATGGGGAGTTTACTCTTAATTACGATCCTTCACCCGACTTGGCTGAGTTAGGTCAGGTGATTTCTGAGATAGGAACCATGTACGATAGACCTACTCTCTCTATGGTTGATTCCCCATTAATGCGTTACCAGTATGGAATGCCAGAGGACGCTGAGACTCATTTTGAACCCACCAGCACTAGCTATGGTAGTTATGCTATGTCTGGTTTCCCTACACATGATTTGGAATTTCATGTCGAATCCAACTTCGAGCCTAACACTATGCCTGGGGGCACTCTCATTCCTTACCATACGAAGAGGTTTGGGAGCACTAGTCACATTGCACCTTCCATCCCAGTGGTGGAAGTTACATCACATATCCCTCCTAGGTCTAGGGTTAGCGATCCGATTAGGATACCAGATCCGAGACGAGTGACGATAGGTGGTAGCACGTACATTATTACTCAGATTCCTTCATCTTCAGTCCCTAGTTCTTCAAATGTACATCCTCCACCTTATTCGCGTGGTCCTTCGAGCCGACACATGGCTACGAGTCAAGTCCGTACTGTGGTAACTAGACCGATTGTGTCTCAAGTTTACATACCGCCCATTGCTTTGGGAGGATATGTTCATACTTCTCGAGGTCATGTTACTACTTCCGGGGCCTATATCCCTACTTTTGGTATGTATATCCCTACTTCCGGAGTGTATCTTCCTACCTACGGAGTGTCTCATGGGGCATCGCATGTGATGACTTATGGACCCTATTATGGGACGCAGTATGGACACTGTTCTTCACCTTATGGGAGTGGGTATCAACAACCTGCTTACTCTCCTAATTACGGCTTTGTATCTCCTACTAGTCAAGGTCCACCACACTATGGTGCTTCCATGCCACCCTATATGAGTCATACGGGAGGAGGGCACTATGGCCAAGGCCATGGTGGTAATCAGCCCTATATGAATCAGGGAGCGGTCCATCGACCTCATCATCCTAGGCTCCCTTTCCTTGCGACGCTCAATCTTCCTGACTTATCGATATTTACGAACGATCCTGTGGCTCATGACCCGGCTTGGCCGGCTGTCCCTACCAAGCTTCCTTTGGACATACCTAAGTTCGAGGGAAAATCGGGAAAGGATCCAAGTGAACATGTTACTATGTTTCACCTATGGTGCTCTTCGAATTCCTTACATTAGGACTCAATCCGTTTGAGACTATTTCAACGCACCCTTACAGGGCCTACCGCGAAGTGGTATATAGAGTTACCTAGGGGAGCTTTCACTTTGTTCAACGACCTTGCAATGAATTTTCTTAATCACTTCCAGCTACCAGTGTGTTATGACGTTGGTATTAAACTCTTGTCGACATTTCAGCAAGATAAAGCCACACATATCTCTGATCATATTCAAGAGTGGCATAGACGAAAGAGGTTAATTAAAACCTTTATACCACCAGAGTTCCTCCTTGAGTGGTTCCTCAAGTCGTTATTTCCATACATAGCGAAGGATGTTTCCACATCCAGAGTGCAGAATGAGGAACAAGCAATTTTTAGGGCATAGGAACTGGACTTGATTTATGCTCAGTCCGGTTTGTTGTATGAGATTATTCCCAATGCTCCTCGTTCCAGTTTCGATCCCAAAGTCAAATCTGGACCACATGCCGATGGCATTGTGGGTTGTGCAAGTGCGAAACCTACGGATTTGGTTGAAAAACAAGTTAGTCAATTGTCAATCAACCAATTTGCTTCGGGACAAGCTACGACTTCATCTCAACCCGCCCAAACGATGAGTGTACTTTCTGTGCAATCGTCGGACCAGAAGGGTAACCAGCAGCCCGGACAGAATAGAAAAAAGGGTAAAAATAACCAAAAGGGCGGGAATAAGAATGAGAATGCTAACAGTAATGACAAGAATGGCCAAAATGCTGGGGGGACAAGCAAGTTAAACGTAAGTTTAAGTTCCCTTGCAAGTTATGTAAGGATGATCACCTCACTTACTTGTGCCCTCGTATTGAGGAAGCTTCAAGATTCTTGGCACAGGGCCCAGCTGTGCTAACTAACCCTTTACCGCATGATCAAAATATGAACTCGAAGTCCCATGACCAGTCTGGTGATGATCATGATCCGCCGGAGGGTAGTGGTCGTGGGTGCATTAACATGGTCCGTGCTGTGAAAGATTATGGTTCGTGAAAGATTATGATCAAATTTGAAACTGCAGGACTTTAGCCTCGCTTTCCCTACTATGTGTCTCTTTTGATTCACGTAGAATGTCTTAATATGACCATCAAGCGCATTGTGAATGACGAGGGCACTGCTACTTCTATGATGTCTTTATCCTGTTGGAAGGGTCTGGGTTCTCCTGAGCTGTCTAAATCAACGACTATGCTAACTGCATTCGATGGGAGATCTTTTAGACCGCATGACATCCTTCCTTCCCTTAAAGTCCGTTTGGGAGGGAAGACCCTGGCGATAGAGGTCGAGGTGGTTGATGCACCCCTTGACTACAATATATTGCTGGGTAGGAACTGGATGTACAGTATGCAAGCCATTGCTTCTTCCTTGTTCCGCATTGTATGCTTTCCACATAATGGGAAGATCATAACGATTGATCAAACGACATTCAAGAATCCATCTATTACAGCATCTTCGGGAGCTTCGATCCCGATCGTTGAGCACTCTCAGCCGGTAACTGGGAGTGTGGGTGTAGGCATGTATCCATCCCTCATGGGAAGATTTAGTTGTCCTGCACCGATCCTGATGATAGGATCTAGCTCCGATGAGGCTTCGACATCTATGACATTGGTGGATTTCCGCACGAGTCATATGGAGGATCCTTGGATTCTTCCTACACCGAGTACTTCGAGTGAGCCCATCGTGATGGACGTGCCATTTCCTGCAGCTATGATAGCTTATCAAGCTAATCTCAAGTGTGTTACAAAGCCTAGTCCTTCCTCTTCACAGACAGAGGAGGAGGACCCTTATGTGCTGTCGGCATGGGAAGTACAGTCTTCTCACGCAGACGACTACCTTGATACGGTTTTCCCTTCAGATGAAGCGATTATTGAGGTTATGTTAGGAGTTGAGCCACCATGGGAGGAACTCCATCATAGATCGTACTTTCTTCCAGAGCTTGACCGCTTGGAGCATGAGGATTTTAGGGCGGTTCTTAGTCAGAGAGTTGGAAGTCCTATGGTTCCATTAAGCTCTCTTGGTTCGATGGCTGATGGAAACATGGCAAACATATCTACAATGATTCCTATCAACATCTCTCGCAATCCTGGCACGATAGAGAATGTCTATATTGGGACAGAATGTTCCCATGCTAAGATTCTTGAATACACCGAGATATTTAAGAAATTTCGTGATATTTTTTCTTGGTCTTACGACTAGATGCCAGGTATTGACCCTCGTATTGTCGAGCACGATATTAAGACTTACCCCAACGCTAAGCCTGTTCGACAACGTTTACGTGTGGTGAATCCTAGGAAAGCACCCGCGATTAAGGCAAAGATAGAGAAGCTATTGAAAGCCAGTTTCATCTATCCCGTTCCCTTGACGGAGTGGGTTTCAAACCCCATTCCGATGGATAAGAAGTAGGGAGCGATCCACACATGTACTGATTTTCGCGATTTGAATCGTGGCTGTCCTAAGGACAATTTCCCCACACCATTTATTGATCAGATTTTGGATGACTGTTTGGGTAGCGAGGTGTTCTCCTCCATGGATGGCTTTTCCAGATATAATCAGATACAGATTAAAATTGAGGACCAACATAAGACTGCATTTATTTGTCCTTGGGGAAAGTTTGCATATCGAAAAATGCCTTTCGGCCTTAAAAACGCCAAAGCTACATTTCAGCAAGAAATGACCTTGATCTTCCACAATCTCAAGTCAATTATTGAGGTATTTTTGGATGACCTTGCTGCTCATTCTCGCATGAGAATGCGTCATCCCTATCACTTGAGATTGGTATTCGAAATATGCCGGAACTATTCAGTTAGATTAAATCCTCACAAGTGCATATTTTGTGTGAAGTCGGGGTGTTTGTTAGGATTCATTGTTTCTAAAGAGGGTATAAGAGTCGACCCTTTCAAGGTTGAGGCAATACTTCAGTTGTCTCCCCTGAAGAATATTCGTCATCTTCAGTGCTTGCAAGGCATGGCAAACTTCTTACGAAGATTTGTTGTCAACTTTGCCAATTTGACTAGAGGCTTCATGCGTCTCTTGAAGAAGGACACCCCCTTTTATTGGGATGAGCGAGCCCAGGAGTCCTTTGATGCACTCAAGCGAGCCCCAGCATCGACCTCGGTGATTAGTCCCCTAGATTATAGCCGTGATTTTCTATTATATGTGGCCACATCATTAGAGACGATTGGTATGGTTTTGGTTCAAGAGGATGAGGAGCTCCAAGAGCATGTCATATATTATTTGAGTTGGAACCTTATTGACGCAGAGATTCATTATTCTCATGTCGAGAAGCTTGCTTTAGCTACCGTTCATGCGGTTCAGCAGTTGAGACATTATATTCTCCTTCGCCAGACCTTGGTTGTAGCCCATGTCGATCTGTTTCAATTCTTCCTCACCCGAAGGATGATTGGGGGAAAATATAATAAATGGATTGTCATTTTGCAAGAATTCGATCTTGAGTTTGTTTCAGCAAAATCGAAGAAGTATTTAATTTTTGCAGAGCTTATATCGAATTTCCCGAGTGAGGCCGAGGAGTTGGTTTGTGAAGATACGTTTGTCGATGAACACATATTCTTAATCTCAACATTAGACCAATGGTATGGGGATATCATAATATATTTACAAACACTGAAGACCCCTACTCACCTCTCGCGAGATGAACGACGACGATTACGTCATGTCTCTAAGAACTACCTCATAGTGGACAATACTTTGTACCACCGTGGTGTAGATTCCATTTTACGACATTGTTTAACTCGTGAAGAGGCTGAGGTAGTGCTGAATGATTGCCACAGAGGGGCGTGTGGTGGTCATTTATCTGGGCTTTCTACAGCTCAAAATATTTTAAGAGCGGGTTATTTCTGGTCGTCGATCTTTAAGGATTGTGTTGATGCGGTCAAGAGGTCCCACCCTTGCCAGGTGTTTGCATGTAATATGCGCTCGAAACCTACCCCGTTACATCCCATTATCACCGCGGGTCCCTTCACTAAGTGGGGGCTCGATTTTATGGATTGCAACCTAGCTTCAGCCGGGGGGAACCATCATATTATAGTGGCTGTTGATTACTTCACGAAATGGGATGAGGCTATGCCTATAGTAAAATATGATGGTGAGAGAGCCACTCACTTTGTGTTCAACCAAATTATTACTCAGTTCGGGATTTCGAAAGAGCTTGTCACTGACCATGGCTCGCACTTCCAGAACCGTATGATGGAAGAGTTGGCATCCAAGTTAGGGTATAAGCAAGAGCATTCCTCTTCTTACTACCCTCAAGCGAATGGACAGGTAGAGGCAGTGAATAAATCACTCAAATCCATTCTCCAATGAACCATTGCACAAAGCAAGAACAATTGGCACGTCATGTTATATCCTGCTTTGTGGGTATATCGAGCCAATGTTAAGACTGCCACTGGTTTTTCTCCATATCAACTTGTACATGGAGTGGAGTCGATATTGCCGGTTGAATGTGAAATTCCTTCTTTGAAGCTAGCTGTAGAACTCTTACCGGACACTTCCCCATTGGAGGAGCATTTGGCTCACCTTGAGCAACTTGATGAGCAGCGTCGGGATGCCTTGGTGGCTCTAGACGTCAATAAACGTCGCGTAAAGGTCCAGTATGATAAGTTTGTCCATCCAAGGAGGTTTAGTGAAGGATACTTGGTCCTTTTGTGGGATCAACCGAAAGAACCCTTGGGGGCAGGGAAATTTAATCCTATGTGGCGTGGTCCTTACGTGGTCAAGCATGTGTTAGAGAAGGGTGCATATGAGTTAGTGGATTACGAAGGAATGGCCTTGGCGAAGCCTAGAAATGGGCTCTATCTCAAGAAATACTATGCATGATCTTCAGCCAAGGCTACTTATTGTATATTATTGTATAGCTTTTCATAGTTAGGTCTTTTTCTTATCGTGATCGTGTTTGTGATTAGTTTCCATTTCTTTTGGTAGATGTCAATGGAATCTTCCACCTACATAGGATTCGCGGATGGTGCAAGCCATCACACTCAACACTCAGCCTCTGCTGCTTTGGTGATTTATACTCCTATGGGTTAGGTACTGTCTTCAGGAGGTGTATGTCTACGACCATCTTCCAACAATGTTGCTGAATACAGTGCCATTATCGAGCTTCTACAGGATGCCATTTTACATGGCATTCTATCTCTTGAGGTACGCCTTGATTCGAAGTTAGTAGTGTCACAACTCAATGGATTGTACCATGTTAGAGATCCGACGTTATTGAGAAGATTCTTATGTATGAGATTGTTAGAACGACAATTTGACAATATAACATATATACATATTCCAAGAAATAATAATCAAGTTGCTGACTCATATGCTAACTACGTGTTAGATTGGCATTTGTTTCATTCACAATAAATTAATCACAAACACAATTTTTACACATGTAAATAAATAAATCGATCACCATAAATTTTTTTATATATACATCCAAAATGTGATAATACATAGTGTCATGATACAAAATTGGGGCTTTCGAGCCACCATCATATAATACACGGTAGTACAAAATGTATACACTCCCAGGTGTCTAATCCTGTGGAGGAGGAGGAGGGTTGTGATCATGGAACATCACTATGGCTCTAGCTAGCCATCGAAATAAACGCACCCATGCGCATGGCAGACCCACCACCTACCGCTGCATAGCCTTAGGCAAGTCCTCAACTTGCGCCATGGGAATTCTATGTGTCAGCCTCACAAAATTGGTATGAATGCTCTGGAGCATCCGCTCCGCATCCACACCCATGATGTCATCTCCTCTTCCCCTCCGTCTATGATGAGGGAAGCCCTCTAGCCACCGTGGTCCCACATCTGCACACAAATGGTAGATGTCACTATGTATTATCACCCAAAAATATGTCTTTTTGATTCCATATAACCAAGAAAATACAAAAAAATTAAATAACTCAAAATTTAAAATAGAGAGGGTCGAGATTCATTACCTATATCGCCATATGCCGATCCTGGTGGTAATGGCATGTCCGAGTCCCCCTGGAAATCTATCCCTGCATAGGGGTAGTCATTGATGACAACTATTTGTCGTCGCCACCATGGAAAGAAGTCAGTTGGATATGGGTTGGCCACCCTACTACCCCCCAATTTGCGCATAGCATCTACCCAACATCATTGGGCCGGATCTCGAACTCCGTGAAGAGGAACGTCCACTCTGGGGCTCAATCCTGGGACATGCTCAAAGAAAAATGTGCTCAAAATACTGTTGAACCCAAAGTTCTGCACTCTGCCTGCCTTACACTCACTGAGATGATGTTTCATGTTGCTCAATAGTGTAGTGCTCCAGTCATAGATCGTGGGTCTCATGCACTCCACTGCATAGAACATCAGAGGCCGCGAGGCCTGGTGGAGTGATTCCAAGCCTGCTATCCTACCTAATGTCAATAATATGGCCTTTAGGCCCAGCACCTGTATAGCGTTGGTAGGGACCTGACTCCCCACCTTCTCTGTGTCTAGATAGCAGTACACCACAATGTACTTGTCGATAGTTAGGCCACCTCCTGGCCCACCACAAGAATGAAGGTTCACCACTTCCCCTCGTCTAGAAAGCCCAGTAATGAAGTATATGTCCTCAACCTCTATGGTGAGGGAAATCCCATCTATATGGAAGGACTCCAAGTCTGGATCCTAGTAATCCACCAGCATCTGTAATAGTCTTGGTTTGGCCCTCAAACCACCAAGACACCAAAACTTGTAGAGTCCACATGCACATAGAGCTTGTTGAGCCATTAGATTGGCCCTTACTGCTTCCTCTACTTCACCATGCTCACACTCTCTCCACTCTAGGACCATCCTGCACAAGAAATTACAAATTTTCCCATTAGTTTATTGAAAAAACCATATGCGCGGCCTCATATGAGACTATTTTCAAAACAACCATGTATGTATGTGGGTTTGAGGGCATTTTCCACGTATATCTAGCCCTATACGCAGAAAAAACCTCGATTTCCGTGTGGGCCGCAGCGCCCATTTTGGGTTGGCCTAAAAATCTTAATTGACCATGGAAATTCATAAAAAATGTATCAAAATGAAAGAGAAGAGCATGAGTAAATACCTGGAAGAAACGGTAGTGGATTCCACTGGCTGGATCGCCTGGAATTCGCTGTTGAAAATCAGAACTCAAATGGGTAAAAGTTTCAAATGATTTATAATATTTTGAATTGTTTACTATTTATAGAAAATTTTCAAATATTTGAAAATTTTTACCCGCTTTCCTATAGTTTCGACATTTTCTAACCATTTTGGACCGTTTTTGACATAATTCATGATGTAGAGGACCTTTTTTAGTGCCGTTTCAGCCGTTGGATTGACTCGTTCGTGCCGAGTTCAGGTATTATGTCTAAACTGGCATATAGGTTAGGTTTCATCACTGTTTGCATTTTGCATAACCTTACGACCATCTCATCATGACCTTAGGTACGAACCCACTCTATTATGTCACAGAACCTTCTTGCTGCTTTAGAAGTGGCATGATATGAGTGGTAGAGCTTCACCTTACATGGGTACCCTAGTTAGTGCCTTATTTGTAATTGGTGCCCATGCTGACGTTTTCTCCTTTAGGGTGTGGGAGTCTGTTGTATAGTACTGCCATGACATTTTGCAAGAGCCTCATACTCCTCTTGATCTTTTGCTGGCCTATTTCCCTCAGGACTCCCTCATGTCAAGTTGTGAATGCATTATCATGAGCTTTGCCTGCCTTATTGAGCTTTATGTTGGCTTCCCTGACATTGCGTTTCAGCCATATAGCCCGAGCTTGTCTCATGTCTAGCCATGCAGAGCCATTTTTTATATCCTTTGCAGCTTGATTCCCTTTTTACCGGGAGGGGATTTTCCCTCGAGTGTTGATATCCTACACATGTATCCTTGCATTGAGCATAGGTATGTTCCACTGCTTGGAACCAGTTTGTTTTCCCTTATGAAATTCGTCTCCTCCTAGTATGTAACTATAAAGCTATTTTATTCTTTTTTCAAGATTTTTAAATAACTGAAAAAGTCCAAAAAAATAAAAAAACCAAAAATCCAGACAAGGAAAGATGTTATCTGTGGCAGCTGTCGAGTCGTGTCGCCTTCGAACAGAGCACTGTATATCACATCCATTGGTTGGGTTGAAGTTTGACTTTAGGAGATATACTCGTTTATCTGAGTTTATCTCCACCGACCGGTTAAGCTTCTAGTCCCTATGGAGCCTCTGTTGATGCCTCCTGTGTCGCAGAGATGTCTTAGTTTGTATATCAAGTCTATGCTGCCTTCATTCAGTCACCATATGCCGTTATTCTCTTGGTCGAATGAAGTTGAAGCCTGAGTCGGCCATTCCTCAGTTATATTGACTTTGCATGTCGGCCATTCTCGGTACAGTTACTGGTTCGTGCACCTTATGATCGAGTCCTTCCACATTATACAACTTTGCTGAGTACCTCGTGTTGGATGATGGGGGATGCCTTAATGCCCTCCTTCCAACGGATTTCATCCCATTGACTTCAAATCATTTATTCTAGGATTGGAATCTAGAGTCATTTTGAGTGCCTTGAGGCTTGCAGTCATCAGTGGTAGGTTCTCTCGCCATCGACAGCTTTTGGGAATACATCAATGTCCCCTGATCGATGGATCCTCTCAAGTGTTCGACCTCAACACATTTATTCACACTTGTTAGTTTGCACTCTAGTACCTTGATTCCCATTTTCATTATCGATGGGTGATCTCGCATCTGTTAACGGTATACATTAATGACCGGTAATCAGACAATGGACTACTATGTTCGACCTCGACACCTCTATTCGCATAGTAGGAAATGTACTCGTAGTGGTTTGTGTAGAAGAATTTCCATATTGGTGGCATCTTTTATATGCTACCTCCTTGATCATGCCAGTGTTCATGAGATTTCAGCTCTCGTGACTTGATTCTAGTATATGTCAGATATTTCCAGCCACTATGGAGATCTTGATCTATTATATCTTCAGCCAATATGGAGATCATGGTCCTTTGTATATCTTCATCATGGAGATTATGATCTATGTATATTGTACGTGGCGATGACCACATATGTGATATCATGTATCATGCCTATTCATGGCCATTGTACTCTTATGTATCCGGGACTGCTATATGTATTTGCGGTTATGTGCAGATTTGTATTATTGTACTATGCTGATTGGGTGGCTGGTATTCCATTTGGGATCCTTCATCACTCCACTTCTGGGATGGACTTATAATGTATTTCGGCCATCGTATGACCCCTCTGACCTCACACATTAGGGGGCATCTGTTATATCTGATTTCACCACTCCAGGTGAATAACACTTTGTATGGCCTTCCCCTGTCCCACTGTAGACTCCTTAGACCCCATGGACCATTTTTTGTCCTTTGATATTTCCTTGATCATCCCTAAAAACATGTGAAAAATGATACACATGACTTTTAAACCTATAAGCACGTATATACACGGGTTTGACCACTAAAACCGCGTACATCGAGATGTGTACATAATCCAAATCCTTTTGGAGTTTTCCTTGACATGGATCCGAATCATTTGACTCCTGGCCTTCCCTATGCCTTGAGATCGCTCGAATTCGACCTTTCATTACCCCTTTGAAAAGCTATATAAGGAACTCCTTGGTACATTGAAGGCAAGAAGAGAGAATTGAGAGCAAAGAAAATATAGTCCATTGTTGCCGGAACTTATGCTTGAGTTTGCATTCCTTTGTCCCTTGGAGCACTAGTGTGTTCTTCCCAAGATTGCCTTTTGCTTGTGAGCTTTCTATCAAGAGATGGAGGATTGAGGTGGTGGAGGCCCAAGTGGGCGATTCAGTTTCTCTGGTTCGCAGGCATGCCATCAGAGGTTGTATCTTGTGATCTCTGATTTATATTAATAGAAATATCTTTTCCTGTCCAATAATGTGTGTTTGAATGAATATTTTATCCATGGGATTATGTCAAATGCTTGTACATTATTGATTATATATGCTAGAATAGATCTAACACCATGATATATAGAATGCTTGTATTATTTACTTGTTTTTAAGGAAAGTAATCTATCAATTCAATTTGAAGTTGGAAAGCTCAACGGGGATCTACTTCAACCGTCCGGAATAAGGTACGAGGTCTGATCCTTTAGTGTTAGACATTTAATTTCTATTGCATATTGGAAATGATTGATTTCTGGAGTCAAGCTGTCTGTTGTAGTACCCCAAGCCATAGGAATTTCTCTCCGTAACAAGGCCTTAGCCTCATCTCCCTCTGGAGCTAGAACCTCCTCATTGATATAGGAGTCCAGCTCATTTTCTTCCAGGACCAGGGAGATCCTATACTTCCAGGCTCGGAAGTTATCAGCTCCCTCAATATTTTCATCAAGTTTTGTATGATGAGACATCTTAACTGAGAACCTCAAATGGAAATACAAAATATTTAGATCTTACCAGGTCAAGATGTCGGATCTGGATTTGGGGCTGAATTTCTACAGTGTTGGTTTAGGAGCAGATTAGGGTTTGGATTTTTTGGAGTTCTATCCAACCAAATTCTTTGATCTTGATCTCTAAACTTTGATTTTGAGGAGGAGATCAATCCAGGCTTGGGCTCACTCAAAAATTCCACTTCTGTGGAAAGCCCTAATTTTCGGCAGTAGTGTCGGGTCCAAAACTGAAAAAGATCAGAATCAGATTCTGCTTCGACAGAAAGATGCACCCTAGGGAGGAGAGTCAGCCCAACCTTATTTTGCTAAAAATCTATGGAGAGAGATCCAAAAAGTAGGAATCCCTAGTTCCCGCAGCTGGACAATGTCTTCTTCTCAGGCTAGCTCTAATACCATGTTAGATTTTTATCATTTAAGCTAACATTATATTAGGATGTTTAACTGAGAGAATGACAAGCACAACAATCAAACACAAGAGACAATAAACACAATGTTTTTCCTCAGGGAAACCATAAATGGAGAAAACCCCGCAACTTCCTCAGAGATAGAATCAACACCAAAAGTAAAACCCCAAAATAGTAAGATGATCTCCCGACAGCAGTAGCCTCTTTCTTTCTAGCCCTATCAACTTCTTCTATCTCAACTATGCGCTACAACTGAGTGTGAGTGACTGTGTGATAAATAGAGAGGCTCACTCTCTATTTAAACTAATTCTCGACTTGACAATAACTCACTAGATCCGACTTCTCTAGGAGAGTCTAATAACCCTAGGGCCCTGGAACTATGGGGACTTTAACCCTTGAACAATAGGAGGGTTACCCACAATGACTTGACATGACTTGTTTACATTATTGAATCTCCTGATAGGAACATCAGGGCATGACATGACTCAAATACATTACAGACACTTCCTAGAATAAACATCGGGGTACAAGACATAAGATATACAAGTGAATACATTCCGAAGTTACAAATACATCAACAAAAGGCACTAATCTACATGTTCTTGGAGCCTCACAAGGAGGACTCAATCTCCCATCCAGAGCCAGATGTTACTGCTGGATCTGTACCTTCAATTTTTCCATCTTTTGTATTTATTTTCTTTTATTTCTTCATTTTTCCTATAAGTTGAACCTTAGTTACTAGACCATTTTTCTATTTCTATTTCTATTTCTTATTTATATTTATGCATTTGCAATATTATTAATTATAAAATGGCTTATATTTATTTAAATTCTTCCTAAAAGGTATTCTATGAGTGATTTCACATATATGCTAACCCATTTTTCCTATGTATTCTTTTTATTTCTTAGTATATGTGATTTTACACATTTCGACAACGTAATATATGGAGGTTATATAGACCGGCGCTGCTGAATATCTATTTTCTCTGTTTTAGTCATGGTAATTGGGCACATATTATGAGGAGATGGAAGTGAATTTCAAAAACCCAAAATATTTTTTTGCAACAGGTGTCATGGTTTGAAAGATTCAAATTCATCTTTACAACCTATTTTTTAGGGTTTAAAATATTGAATAATTTATTGTTTTAGTCACACACTTTCGACGCATCTTCTGATCAATTAGAGAATAATTTTTAAAAATCAAGAGAGGTTTTTGTTCATCACACAACCATACAAAAATACCTCTATCAGGTTTTGCACAGGTGTCCCTGATCGAGAGATATGGAGGGTTCTTTGAGACCCATTTTACAGAAATTCGCTAGATTTCTCTTAGAATCCGCTTTTTCTATTTTTGGGCATATTCGACCCTAAAGTTTTGGATGTGATAAACAATCTTTATAACTATTATGTAATTGTAAAAAAGAGAACAATAGTGGTTCCTGGGGGATTTTTTCTTCTTCTGGAAATGGGTTAGATCCTATGAAGCTATTGTACCAGAAACACATATGACAGACTCTTAGTAAGTTTTGAAGACTCTTAGCTTGGAATCATATATATTATATAAGCCATGTTTTGATCTATATTTTTAGTTGATGATTTTAATCACTTTGATCACCTTTCTCATTATTTGATGTTTTGATAAAAGTGTTTATCTTGAGATGCTTTTGAGTTGGTGGGATTAACTAAATTCATTTATGGAATGTTCTTCTATTTATGACCTTTGAAATTATTATGTGTACATGGTTTATATTTATGTTTCAGACTTGTTTATTTTGATCTTCAAAGCTATTTTTTGATTTAGTCATTATATGTTATTTGTATTTCTTTACCCTATTCAGGCACGATCCCATTACAATTCACAAAAAATTAAACATTTTTCAAGTTTTTCTTTTGGATGTTCTAGCTTGTACTTTTGTAGTCTAGGTATAATTTCTAGTACAAAGTTGCTTCTCTTCTCTCTAAAGTTTATGAATGTCATAAGCCAACATATGATAGTTTTAGATTACATTATTATAAAGATGTTGAAGCTAAAAGGATGCACGATGGACATGATGAGATATTTCAGCCAGTGATTTGTGAAGATCAAAGATTTGATATTTTTTATTATGAGTCAGAAAAATATCAAGAGAAACAGTTCATTCATGAAAAACAAATTAAGGATATTATTGCATTGTGGAAATTGAACCCAGTGATAGATTAATTTTACTCACAACAATTAACAATTGATCATGCAAAATCACTCACAAAAGAGACTGAAATTGGAGCTGAACACTAAGTTGTATTGAATAAGTGTACAATAGCCAACCCTGTAAAATAATAGGTTGTTGTATTAAATAATTACATCAGGGATTCGAATGCATGAGGAGCAATTCGAATCTAGCATAAAGCAGGCTTACTAAAATTAAGCAAATCCCCCATAGGTGTAAAAAGCTGATCCCAAATCTGTCATGGAGATCATGAATTAGCAAAAGGGATTAGGAAAGATAAAGAGTGATGGAATGAAAACTCATACATGCTTTTACAAGGAGAAAAGAGTGGAGGATGTGTAGGACAAAAAACTAGTCAACCTCACCTAGTCAAGCTTTTCCATTTGCCTTAAAACACTGAAAAAGCAGGGAATAAAGTAGAAAAAGCAAAAGGGCGCTTAGGAGGCCAGGAATAAATCAGATTTGATTCCTTGAGGTTTCCCAAGTGCTACATGAGTCAAATAAGGCAATTTTTACCACTATGGATAGGTAAATGACAACTTGCACAAGGTGGGACACATGAACTAGGCAAATAAGACAAAAATAATGAAATTAATGTCTAAGGTAGATAACTATGGGTTGATTATTCTAAAACCCCCCCTTAAGCCTGAATTATGAGTAATATATCAGAAAATTATAGGGCCTAGCAACAAGGCTTAGTCACCCTTTACATACTGCATGTCCATACAACCAAGGAAAGAGGCAAAACCAACTTGGGAAAATCCTCCCTTAAACATGGACTGTAAAACAAAATTCGGAAATATTGTCTTCACTCATGCTTCACAGCATGATCAACAATCCCCAGTAGTGATTTGAGATTGGTGAAGGTCTTCTCACAAAATGCTTTGGTGAAGATATCAACTACTTGTTCTGAACATGAATAGAAAAGTAGGTGAATGGTGCCATCATGCACAAGATCTCTGATGTAGTGCATATGGATCTCAATGTGTTTGGTTCTCTGCTTATGAACTGGATCTTTGCAGATTTGATTGGTACTCTAGTTATCACAGTAGATGGTAGTTGAGTACTCTGATTCGAAACCACACTCTCCAAGTAAACCCTGCAACCATAAACATTGAGTTGTTGCATTAACAACTCCTCTGTACTCTGCTTCTAGAGATGAGAGTGCAATGGCACTCTGTTTCATGATTGACCAGCTGATTGGCCCTTATGCAAGCATGAACACATATCTTGATGTGGACTTTCTATCTGTGCTATCACCTTCCCAATCACTGTCAGTAAATCCAATCAAATCAAGATCAGATTTTGCTTTGTAGAAGATCCCATGTGTCCTTGTTCCCTGAACAAAGTTAAGGATCCTTTTGGTTGCTTTCCCATGGATCTCATGAGGCTGATCCATGTATCTAGAAGCCACACTTATTGCATAATAAATATCAGGTCTAGTATGTGTCAGATACAATAAACATCCAATCAATTGCCTATACAGTGTATTGTTTACCATAGGTGAAGAATCAGCTTCTTCCAGCTTCACTCCTGAAAGGAAAGGAGTTTTGCTTGCTTTGCAATCCTTCATTCTAAATTTTTTCAGCAAGTCCAAGGCATATTTGGACTATTGCACCTTGATTCCAGCTTTGGTTTGAGCAATCTCAAGCCCCAAAAATTGACTTAAGAGCCCCAAATCTGTCATGGAGAAGGCTTGGTTCATAGCACCCTTTAGGGAAGCAATATCATCCTTTGAGCTTCCTGTAATGAGGAGGTCATCAACATATAACACAATGATCATTAACGAACCATTAACTAACTTCAAATAGACATTTGGATCTGATTTGCACCGAACAAAATTCAGTGATAGCAAGAAGCTATCGATCTTGGCATACCAACATTAGAGGAAATTTCAACTCAAAATGGGCCTTTTAACTTTTATTCAAATTCCATGTCATCATGTGTTAGCCAATTAAATTTCTTTAGTTTTGAAATACCGTATAGGTCTTAAACACTTTTTTAATATAAATTTGGGGATAGGTATCATAAAAAAACTACTTTTTTTGTTTGTATTTTTTACATATCTCCCCGTGTTTTTACTCAAACTTCGATCGGGAGAGATCGTTGGATGCGAAATTAAATTCCGCATCCAATGAGTACCCACTCGGCATACTTTTGATGAACCCCGTTACCCCAAAAACAAGAAATACCTGAAAAAAATGAAATGATGACATCATCATTTCATTTTTTTAGGTATTTCTTGTTTTTGGGGTAACGGGGTCCGTCAAAAGTATGCCGAGTGGGCACTCGTTGGATGCAGAATTTAATTCCGCATCCAATGAGCTCTCCTGATCGAAATTTGAGTAAAAACACAGGGAGATATGTCAAAAATACAAACAAAAAA
>LPNX010247209.1:171623-195333 GCA_001517045.1 Pseudotsuga menziesii
CCTGGGGGCTTGCTTTAGCCCATACAATGACTTTCTCAACCTGTACACAAGAGAAGGGTTAGTAGCAAAAACTTGAGGCTACTGCATATATATCTCTTCAGTGAGATCTCCATTCAGGAAGGCACATTTTACATCCATGTGATGTACCTCCCATTGCCTTGAGGATGCAATGGCTAAGGCTAGCTTGATGGAATCCATCTTTGCCACTGGGGAAAAGGTCTCATTGTAATCTATGCCATGAACTTGTGAGTAGCATTTGGCTACCAATCTGGCCTTGTACTTTAGTGGTGAACCATCAGCAACAAATTTGGTCTTATAGACCCACTTACACTGGACTAACTTTCTCCCTGGGGGAAGATCCACTAGCTCCCATGTGTTGCTCTTCTGAAGTGAGCTGAACTCCTCCTTCATGGCTGTTTGCCATCTTGGATCTCCTGCTGCTTCTTCATATGTTTGAGGATCATACTCCACCATCAAATAGCATTTTTCAGCAAACATAGGATCCTTCATGCACAGACCACTCTCAAATTGAGATCTAGTCCTCCTTGGGTCATTGGGATCCCCACCTAGCTCTCCTACTGCATGTAGTGTCTTGGCTACCCATTTTGGCCTTGTAGGGCTGTTAGGGTCTGCAATAAACTCATCTCCATCAGACAAATCAGAATCAGCATGTTCAACAAACTCTTTACTTACTTCCTGAGGTTCAGGTGGAGAAGAGGCTTCTCCAACTTCCACTGCTGCAAGGGGTTCTTCTTCAAACTGAACACACCTTTCATTGAAGGCTTTGTTTGTGCTCAAATTTATCAACTTGTACCATTTTGAATCTTCAGAGTATCCAACAAAAAGACACTCTTGGATTTGGGGCTGCAAAGCCTTCCTCTTCTCTGTTGGAATTCTAGCCCAAGCCTTTGAGCCAAAAATCCTGAAATGGGTCACATATGGCTTGTGCCCACTCCATGCTTCGAATGGAGTCATGCCATCAAGCTGTTTATGAGGCACCCTATTCTAAATATAGGCTGCAGAGTTGATAGCTTCGGCCCAGTACTTTTGTGGCAAAGTTTTGGCCTCCATCATGTATGTTGCCATCTCCTTTAGTGATCTGTTCTTCCTCTCAGCAACACCATTCTACTGTGGTGTGTAAGGGATAGAATGCTGCATCTACACAATAATTAATAAACTCAGACTTGACATACTCACCACCATTGTCAGATCTGAGGACCTTGAGTTTCCTCCCAGACTGGTTTTCAACCAAAGCCTTAAAGACTTTGAAGAGGCCAAAAACTTCAGACTTGTGTTTCAGGAAGTAAACCCAGCAATACCTGGAAAAGTCATCAATAAAAGTCAATGCATATTTGGCCTAACTCATGGACATATGAGGGAATGGGCTAGGAACATCACTGTGGATCAGCTCGAGGGGTGCAGAGGTTCTCTCATGACTAGCTCTCTCAAATTTGTGCTCTGGGTGTTTTCCTAGGATACAACCTTGGTAGACTCCTTTGGAAATTTTTATCTTGGGCAACCCTATGACCATCTCTTTTTCACTAAGATCAGAAAGATACCTATAATTTAGGTGGCCAAATATTTCATGCCAAAGCTTGCTGGCTTCATTAGCATGAATCAGAAGAGCAGAGGGGTTTGAGTAGGGTAGGAAGTGTGAGAACATGTATACCTTTTGAGCATGATTTGCAACTCCTTTTGCAATGACTCTACCACTTGAGATCTCTGTGATCTCAACTTCATCAGGGGAGAATATGACCTTCTTAGGAGACCCAGTGTGATTCATCTGGTACACTGACAAGAGGTTGGAGGCAAGACCAGTCACATACAAGACATTGCTGAACTGACCATGATCAAGATCAATCCTCCCTTTGCCCAAAATTTCAGTGAGAGAGTCATCTCCCAGTACTATAGCTGGTCCCTTCAACATATCAAGTGAGGAGAAGGCCTCCTTGGTCGAAAACATGTGTCTTGAAGCTCTAGAATCAATGATAAAACTGGGTGAGCTTGATGTGCCAGCAACCAATGCATGAACTCTCTCTCTGTCATCTGAACTAGATCCTCCTTCTCTCTTCTTTGAGCTTTCTAGAAGGGAGATGTCATTCTTCTCCAGGAGTTGGGTCATCATGTCTATTTTCTTCTTCATACAATAGCTTTCAGTGTGATTGCCCTTATTGCAATATGTGCACTTGTTCATTTCACCTTTGTTTTTCTTCTTCTGGTAGTTCTTCTTGGAACCTTGTGGCTCCTCCGGAGACTATTTCTTGTCTCTCTTTTGCTTAGGTGGCTTTTTAGCTTTATTTTTGCTTTTTGAATCCACCTTCGAATCTCCAGCAATTAGAGCTTGATCTTTGGATGGTTTGATGGTGCCCATCATCACCAGCTTGTCCTGTTCTTGTGTGAGAGATTCCATGAAATCTGCAAGGCTAGGCATCTTCCAGGTTCAAGCTGTCAGTTTTGTGGCATAGAAGGTCGAAACAAACACTGAGTAGTCAGGGCCTAGCTTCAAGAGAATGTTCAGGACAAGTTGATCATCCTTCTTTTTGATCCCACACTGTTTCAGCTACAAAACAAGTGCTTTGAACTTGGAGAAATATAGCTGCAGGGATTCAAAGCTATTTGGACTCAGAGAAATCAGCTCATTTTCGATTTGATGTCCCCTCATCTCATCTATCTTTCCAAAAAGATCAGAAATCTTCTCCCATACTTCATTTGGTGATGTCAATCCATCAAGATGGAAAATGAGGTCTCTGGAAATACTCAGACACAGGAGACCATAGGCCTCATCCCTCCTGTTGTGCCATTTTATCTTCTCTGCAGCTGCATTGGGCTCTAATTCTGTTGCCATAGTCTCCCTGTAGAGACCTTTCACTCTCAACAGTATCTCCATCTCTGCTTTCCATTCAAATAAATTGAAGGGAGTCAAGATAGTTTTCTGTGATTGATCCATAGCTTAGAAAATCTGTCCCGACTGTCAGTAGAAGGCTCCCAGTCACTGATGTTGAACCTGCAAAACAATTTTGAAGGAGATAAATAGATCTACAATGGCTCTGATACCATTTGGAAATTGAACCCAGTGATAGATTAATTTTACTCACAACAATTAACAATTGATCATGCAAAATTGCTCACAAAAGAGACTGAAATTGGAGCTGAACACTAAACTGTCTTGAATAAGTGTACAATAGACAACCCTATAAAATAATAGGTTGTTGTATTAAATAATTACATCATGGATTCAAATGCATGAGGAGCAATTCGAATCTAGCATAAAGCAGGATTACTAAAATTAAGCAAATCCCCCATAGGTGTAAAAAGCTGATCCCAAATCTGTCATGGAGCTCACGAATTAGCAAAAGGGCTTAGGAAAGCTAAAGAGTGATGGAATGACAACTCATACATGCTTTTACAAGGAGAAAAGAGTGGAGTATGTGTAGGACAAAAAACTAGTCAACCTCACCTAGTCAAGCTTTTCCATTTGCCTTAAAACACTGAAAAAGCAGGGAATAAAGCATAAAAAGCAGAAGGGCGATTAGGAGGCCAGGAATAAAGTAGATTTGATTCCTTGAGGTTTCCCAAGCGCTACATGAGTTAAATAAGGCAAGTTTGACCACTATGGATAGGTAAATGACAACTTGCACAAGGTGGGACACATGAACTAGGCAAATAAGACAAAAATAATGAAATTAATGTCTAAGGTAGCTAACTATGGGTTGATTATTCTAACATGCATATCATCAGTTGGAATGTGTTTTTTTATGTTTTTGAAGATCATGTTGTTCATTATATGGAATTTTAATTTTCTGAACTTTTTAAAGTCTTGGAGTTTGGTATACCATCAACATGTCCCAATGACAATAGTTGGTCAAGGAAAAATTTCTGGCAGCAATTATTTTCCCGGTGTCATTTGTTGATTGGCTGCAAAAACAGGCTTATCTCTGTCACAAAATTACTTAAATGGTTGAACTGGAAGTTTTCTTACACCTAAGAAAAACTAATTAATTGATTAGAGTAGGAGTGTAAATAAATAATATCATTTCTTAAGCATGGTTTCAGTTCACAGTGTGAATTTTGTTTTCAACTTCACTTGGTTTGTGGTTTGAGTTAGATAATAGGCTAGATGAATAAATGAATCCATAGCCTAATGGAAAAGGAGGCATTGGAATAGATTTTCAGTTTGCATATTGTTGTAGGAAAACATGGTTGTAGTATGTGGTTGGTTTTATCTTGAAGAATCATTTCAGAATTTGATGAGCAGTAAAGGTTCATGATGTAAGAGACAGTACAAGAGAAGGAATTAGTCTACATGTTCTTGGAGCCTCACAAGGAGGACTCCATCTCCCATCTGGAGGCAGATGTTAGTACTGGATCTGTACCTTCAATTTTTCCATCTTTTGTATTTATTTTCTTTTATTTCTTCATGTTTTTCCTATAAGTTGAACCTTAGTTACTAGACCATTTTTTCTATTCCTATTTTTATTTCTTATTTATATTTATGCATTTGCAAGATTATGAATTATAAAATGGCTTATATTTATTTAAATTTTTCCTAAAAGGTCTTCTATGAGTGATTTCATCTATATGCTAACCCATTTTTCCTGTCTTTTTTTTTATTTCTTATCATATGTGATTTTACACATTTCGACAGCGTAATATATGGAGGTTATACAGACAGGTGCTACTGGAATGCCTATTTTCTCTGTTTTAGTCATGGTAATTGGGCACAGATTATGAGGAGATGGAAGTGAATTTAAAAAAAACCAAAGAGGTTTTTGTCAAGAACGGGCTCATTGACAAAAACCTATCTCCTTTTTTCAACAGGTTTCATGGTTTGAAATATTCGAATTCATCTTTATGGTCTATTTTTTATGGTTTAAAATATTAAATAATTTATTGTTTTAGTCACATTTTCGACGCATATTACGATCGATTGGAGAAGATTTTTTTAAAACCAAGAGAGGTTTTCGTTCATCACACACCCATACACAAATACCTCTATTGCGTTTTGCATAGGTGTCCCATATCGAGAGATATGGAGGGTTATTTGAGACCCATTTTTCATAAATTCGCCAGATTTCCCTCAGAATCCAATTTTGCTATTTTGGGCATATTCGACCCTAAAGTTTTGGATCTGATAAACAATCTTTGTAACTCTTATGTCATTTTAAAAGGGAGAACAATAGTGGTTCCTGGGGTATTTTTGCTCTGCAAATGGGTTAGATGCTATCAAGCTATTGTACCATAAACACATATGACAGACTTTCAGTAAGTTTTGCCAGACTGTTAGCTTGGAATGATATATATTATATAAGCCATGTTTTGATCTATATTTTTAGTTTATGTTTCTGATCATTTTGATCACCTTTCTCATTATTTCATGTTTTGATAAAAGTGTTTATCTTGAGATGATTTTGAGTTTGTGAGATTAACTAAATTCATTTATGGAATGTTCTTCTATTTATGATCTTTGAAATTACTATGTGTACATGGTTTATATTTATGTTTCAGACTTGTTTATTCTGACCTTCATAGTTGTTTTATTATTTAGTCATTATATGTTGTTTGTATTTATTTACCCTATTCATGCACGATTCCATTACAATTCACAAAAAATTAAACATTTTTCAAGTTTTTCTTTTGGATGTTCTAGCTTGTACTTTTGTAGTCTAAGTACAATTTCTAGTAACAAGTTGTTTCTCTTCTCTCTAAAGTTTATAAATGTCATAAGCCAGCATATGATAGTTTTAGATTACATTCTTCTAAAGATGTTGAAGTTGAAAGGATGCACGATGTACATGATGAGATATTTCAGCCAGTGATTTTTGAAGATCAAAGATTCGATATTTTTTATTACGAGTCAGAAAAATCTCAAGAGAAATGGTTCAGTCATGAAAAACAAATTAAGCATATCATTGCAGATCATCTATTGGAATATGTTTTTCAGGTTTTTGAAGATCATGTTGTTTGTTACATGGAATTTTATTTTTCTCAATTTTTAAAGTCTCGGACTTTGGTATACCATCAACATGTCCCAATGAGCATAGTTGGTCAAAGAAAATTTTCTGGAAGCTATTATTCTCCCAGTGTCATTTGTTGATCAGCTGCAAAAAGAGGCTTATCTCTGTCAAAAAATTACTTAAATGGTTGAATTGGAAGTTTGCTTACACCTAAGAAAACTGATGAATTGATTAGAGTAGGAGTGTAAATAAATAAGCTCATTTCTTAAGCATGGTTTCAGTTTACAGTGTGAAGTCTGTTTGCAGCTTCACATGGTTTGTAGTTTGGTTTTCAGTTCGAGTTAGACAATAAGCTAGATGAATAAATGACTCCATACCCTAATGGAAAATGAGGCGCTGGAATAGATTTTTTAGTTTGCATATTGTTGTAGGACAGCATGGTTTTAGTATGTGGTTGGTTTTAGCTTGAAGGATCATTTCATAGTTTGATGAGCAGTAAAGGTTCCAGATGTTAGATACTGTACAGGAAAAGGCACTAGTCTACATGTTCTTAGATCCTCACAAGGAGGACTCTGTCTCCCAGTCGGAGCCAGATGTTAGTACTAGAGCTGTACCTTGAATTTTTCCATCTCTTGTATTTTTTTTCTTTTATTTCTTCAATTTTTCCCTATAAGTTGAACCTTAATTACTAGACCATTTTTTATATTTATATTTTTGTTTCTTATTTCTATTGATGCATTTGCAAGATTATGAATTATAAAATGACTTATATTTATTTAAATTCTTCCTAAAACGTCTTCTATGAGTGATTTCATATATATGATAACCCATTTTTCCTAAGTATTCTTTTGATTTCTTAGGATATGTGTTTTAACACATTCCGACAACGTAATATATGGAAGTTATACATATTGGTGCTACTAGAATGTAATTTTCTTTGTTTTTTAGTAGTGGTAATTGGACATAGATTACAAGGAGATGTAAGTGAATTTATAAAAACCCAAATAGTTTTTTTCAAGAATGTGCTCATTCACAAAAACCTCTATCTGTTTTGCAGCAGGTGTCATGGTTTGAATGATTCAAATTGATCTTTACGACCTATTTTTCAGGGTTTAAAATATAAATAATTTACTATTTTAATCACAAACTTTCAATGCATCTTTCGATCGATTGGAGACGAATTTTTAAAAACCAATAGAGTTTTTTGTACATCACGGACCCATACACGAAAACCTCTCTCAAGTTTTGCACAAGTGTCTCGGATCGAGAGATAAGGAGGGTTCTTTGAGACCCATTTTTCATAAATTCACGAGATTTCCCTCAGAATCCGATTTTGCTATTTTGGGCATATTCGAACCTAGAGTTTTGGATCTAATAAACAATCTTGGTAACTCTTATGTAATTATAAAAAGGAGAACAATAGTGGTTCTTGGGGGGTTTCTATGCTAGAAAGGGTTAGATGCTACCAAGCTATGTACCAGAGACACATATGAGAGACTCTTAGTAAGTTTTGAAGACTGTATATTTTGGAATGAAGCATATTATATAAAACATGTTTTAATTTATACTTTTTGTTGAAGTTTATGATCAGTTTGATCACATTGCTTATCATTTCATTTTTTTATGAAAGTTTTTTATCCTGAGATACTTTTAAGTTTACGGACTTAACTAAAGTTCTTTTACTGTATGTATATGGTTTGTGTTTATGTTTCATACCCTTCTATTCATATGTTCAAGATTAATTTATGATTTAGTTATTATATGTTGTTTATATTTCTTTTCCCTATTCATGCATGATTCCATTACAATTCATAACAAATTAAACATTCTTCAAGTTTTTCTTTTGGATGTTCTAGCTTGTACCTTTGTAGTCTAAGTACAATTTCTAGTATAAACTAAGAAATAGGGAAAGAAGTAGGAGAACAAAAAGTTGTATAGAGACAACCATAGTGTCATTCATCTTGTAAAGAAATCATCTTTTCATTCAAAGACTAAACATATACATCTCAAGTACCATTTCATAAGAGTTGTTCTGGAAGATGAACTGTTAAAGTTGGTGTTAAATTTCATGAACGATAGATCTACAAGCCAAGATGAGAGCTATGTGAAAAGAAGTATGCAGTGGAATTATCAAATCAATGCAAACTGAACAACAGTTTCATGACAGAATTTTCACACAAATTGGACAAGTATTGCTCAGATTTTCATAACATTAATCTTCATTAATTAATCAGTAATACAATCAATAGAATTTGAATACCGTGGATAAGATTCAAATTCACCAAATCATACTGATTGGTTAGCTAACTCAGTGTGGAAATAATCACAACTAGAGCTCACTAGTTAAATGTGGATAACCAAACCAGTCTACAATCAATTAACTGATGATGGTAGGTGAGGGTAGGTGAAAAATGGAGCCTACACTTCCATGAATCAATAAACTGACACTAATCTAACTGGCGGTAACTAAAGAATAATTGAGCATGACTGATTACCTACCATAGGAAACTGAAGGTGACTGTTGGTGGCACTCAGAGTGGGATCCTATAATGTAGGGATTGGTCCTTAGGGATCCTAAACTTATGCAATCAGGTGCAGTAAGTGGAAGATGACCCAATGTGTTTTCCCCATGCACTAGTGGGTAATAATGACCTCCTAAGATAGGATAAATGAATCAAATAGAATTCTGTGGGTAAATGGAGGATTTAATTAATCCTAAAACCCCCCGCCTTAATCTTAAATTTGGACAACTTGGGTGCTAGCAATTGGGCCAAAAATCACCCATACAATCTAAATGAAATAAAACGATGCTTAATAAGCAAGTAAAATGGGGAAAACCTCATGGGAAAACCTTACTTGGGGAAAACCTCATGGGAAACCCCCCCCTCAAAATAACTAGGAATCAGGAAACAAGCTTCTATACTTAAGAGATTTTTTTTCTCTTTGAGCAAAAACGTGTGAATTTTTTTCTACAATATGCAACTCTGTGGAGTAGTAATGCAAAATCTTGGTTATTCTATGCATCGGTATCCTAGAACTGTGCATGTGAACTTTTCAATCTTCTTCTGATCTGATGAATGTTTCCTTTGTCTTTTATTTCTAAAGGAAGAGTGGCATGATCCAATTTTTTCTTCAGTGAGCCCAATTGTTGATTAGTCTTACCATCATGTAGTATCTTTATGGAAGTTTTTTGAACCACTTTGAAGGTAGTGAAACTGTGTGGGAGAGTGCAAAATGTTCATTATGATACCGGTACCTTGTTCTTCTTATGTCTTCAAAATTCCCAGCAACATTCCCAGCTGCTTCAATGAGATTTTGGGCCCATTTAGGCCTTTGATTTGGACTAGGAGCTGGATCTAGATCTAGAATCTCTTGAGGTTCAAACTTAACATCAATATCATGATGATCTTGTTCCTCGTATTATAAATTTGAAACATTAGATAATACATCTAATCAAATGGAAATGAAAGAGTGTTTATACCTTCCTTTCTTTAGATTGTGGTGGATCATGCAACTAATCTTATTCAATATGCACAGTGTGCTCTATGAAGCACGTTCTGGTTACAATTTGCATCAATTTATATGTCTTAGCATTCTCAACATATCCCAGTAGTATGCATTCACTACTATGGGATTGGAAATATTTTCTCTTCTCAATGGGGATTCTGGCCCAATCTTTGGAGCCAAAAACTCTCAAGTGCGAGACATTGGGCTTATGACCAAAATGTGCTTCAAAAGGATTGGAACCAATCACTGATTTGTGAGGCACCTAATTCTATATATATGAAGAATAATTAGCATCTTCAACCCATAAGTAAGGAGGAATATTCCTTTCTTTTATAAGGAAATTTGTCATCTCCTTTAAGGATCTATTTTTCCTCTCAACCACTCCATTATGTTGTGGTGTGTATTGAACTGTGTTCCATTTGAATTCCTTCATATACACATAACTGATGAAAATGTATTGTTACATACTCACCTACATTATCATATCTGATGGATATGACCTTCTTCCCAAGGTCGTTCTCATCTAAGGCTTTAAAGACTTTGACAGTCTTGAATACCTCGGAGTTTTTCTTCATAAAGTATACCCATCAATACCTTGAACAATCATCAATGAAGGTCAGAAAATATATGGATCCATTCGTTGATTCTATCAGCATTGGTATTGAGACATCACTATGTATCATATCTAGTGTGTAGGGAACTCTTGTTTCATTCCCAACCTCATATATTTTCTCTAGATGATTCCCTACCAAGAAACCATGATATACTCCTTCTGATGATTTGATGAGAGGAAAACTCTCAACCAATTTGTTGTTGTGCAGTTGCTAGAGATACTTGAAGTTTAGGTGGCCAAACCTTTCATGCCATATCTTGCTTATGTTATTTGCATAAGTCAGCAAGGATTTCAGATATGAAATAGGAAGGAAATGGGAAAACTCTATTAGAGGCATGATTAGAAAACCCTTTTGCTGCGATATTTACAGTAGAAGCTTCAGTGATTTCTATTGTGTCAACATCTAATGTAACTCTTTTGGGAGAGCCTGTATGTGTCATCTGATAAACAGATAATAAATTTGCTACAAGAAAGGGAACACAGAGCACATTTTGGAATTGTCCTTGCTCAAGTTTAATGGAACCTCTCCCAACAGGTGGGATCTATGAATCATCCCCCCTATGAATTCCAGGTCCTCCAGAGATATCCAGAGAGGTGAAGGATTCTTTGGAATCAACCATATGATTAGATGCTCCTGAATCAATCATATAAGCTTTTGATTGAGTGAAGTCTGCTTTCAAGGCATGGCACCTCTCATGTCCTTCTATCTAGTGTCCAAATTCAGAATTCTTTTCTCCTTGTGGAAGGGAAATATTGTTCTATTAAAGGAGATTTGATAGGTGGTCAATGGTCTTCTTCATGCACTATCTTTCTGGATGAAAGATTCTAATATAGTAGGAGCAATTAGATTTCTCAAATTTCTTGTTCTTGTCCTTCTTGGAACTCGAGGCTCCATCAAAAGGGATATACTTCTCCTTTGACTCTGAATCAACATTTTTATTATCCTTTCCTTTTTTATTCCCTTTATCTTGCACATTCCCATAGTCTCCAACTAAGACAAACTGATTCTTGGAGGCATTAAGCACTCCCATCTGAATCAATTTGTCTTGCTCCTGGATCAATGACTCTGCAAATGCATCTAGAGAAGGAACTTTTCAATTTGGGATGGATAATATTCTGGAGTGGAGTGTGGATACAAATAGTAAGAATTATGATCCAATCTTGCTAAGAATTGACAGTACAAGATTCTCATCCTTCCTGCCTATCCCACATTGCTTGCATTGCAAGAATAGGGATTTGTATTTTGAGAAGAATTGTTGAAATGTCTCAAAGTTGTTGGGATGGAGTGCAATGAGTTGATTCTACATGATATGGCCTGTAAGATCATATTTTAATGAATATTCAATATTGTCCCATACTTCATTTGGATTTATTAGTCTTTGAAGGTGCAACAACAACTCCCTGGATATGTAGATGCACATGAAGTCAAAGGCTTCATCTGTCCTATTCAAAAACTTGGATTTATCAACATACTATTGGGTCTCAAATTCTCTTCTCATTGTCATCCTAAACAGGCCTTTGTTGCACAAGTATATCTACACATATTCCCTCCAATCAATGTAATTGAAGGGTGTAAGGATTATAGGTGATAGAGGAGCTGAATTATCCATTTCATTGTATGCTTATCAAAAAATATTCAAGAGTTATATAGGTACTTGCAAAATCACTGCAAAAGAAACTTCAATTCGCAAGCATTTGTTGGTTCAAACCTTTCCACCTCAACATGTGCAATTTTTCATAGTTTGTCACACCTGGATAGACTTCTCTAGAAAAAATTAAGAGGGAGAAATGCAATGATTCCAGGAATTATGTGGAAACTCAGTTGCTTCTAGTGAAAGCATGGAGGTTTCTAAGGTTTTTTGTTGGCCTAAACATAGGATATGACACCATGTTAAATTTCATGAACCATATATCTACAAGCCAAAATGAGAGATATCTAAAAAATAAATATGCAGTGGAATTATCAAATCAATGTAAACTAAATAACATATTCATGATATAAATTTCACACAAATCGGACAAGTATTGCTCAGATTATCTTAACATTTATCTTAATTAATTAATGAGTAATACAATGGTAATACAATAAATAGAATTTGAATACTATGGATAAGATTCGAATTCACCAACTCATATTGACTGGTTAGTTGACTCAGTGTGGAAATAATCATAGCTGGATCTCACTAGTTAACTTCGGATAACCAAATCAGTCTAGAATCAGTTAACTGATGATGGTAGGTGAGGGTAGGTTAAAAATGACGCCTACACTCCCATGAATCATGCAAAATGGCACTAATATAACTAATTGTGATATAACTTATGGTAAATCAAGAATAATTGAGCATGACCGATTACCTACCATAGGAAACTGAAGGTGACTGCTGGTGGCTGTAATGACCCAATTCAAAAATTCCAAACAAGGGAAGAATTTGAGGAAAAATTGTACTAACTAGTCTTGAATATAGGGGATTTGAATGGCACAAGAGGGTCTCAATTTTTTTAGAGACTGATATGGTGAGACTAAGGACCACTAAATGGAATCTATATTCACTTTAGAATATGTTATATACATGTGCAACTCGATTTTGGGTCATTGGAAAAAATGGAAAAATTGCTAGTAAATTGTGGTGAAATCCCCCCCAGGGTGTGAGAAGAAATGGCTCTCCAACTCATATGTGACCCTCCCAAATGATCAAATAGAGTATGGGTAATGATATTATACTTCATTTACTGTCACTATGCATGGTTATAATTTATGCAATAGAGATGTAAATATTCATATTCGAATGCATATGTTTAGTGATATTTCCTTAAGGGAAATGATAGTAATAACTTAACTTTGACTCATAAAATGTCTATGAAATAGTTCATAAAAGAGAATAAGGAATGTAGAACATTAAAAAAATATCAATATCTCACTCAACATCATATAACATTAGATAAAATACTCAACCCAAATCAGATACACAACTCCACTGAAATGGGAAACCAATACATGGAAACTAGTGAAACCATAGATTGGAAATGTGGACATTTTTGCATATGTATTTCTGATAATTTAGACTAAAATACAGTATGTTAGAGAGAAATAAATGATTCAACCATTATTTGGAATCAAATGGACTCAACAAGGCACATGCATCATTCACACTAGTGCACCATCATATGGAAACATGGGAATAATGAAGTACATAATGAGAGAATGGGAGGAGAGATGGATCATGAACTGTAGCAGCCTCCTATATGAAATAAAAAAAATCCATTAATCTCCAAATTATATTTTTGGGTGACGTCTCCAACATCCAATTTGGATGAGAATCCAACTTCCTCGAAATTGGCTCACTAGCAAGGAGAGTCATCAGAACTCATCGTGCAATGGACAAGCTAGTGCTTTCCAAAATGCCAAAGGAAAATTTGAAAATGATAAAAAGTAATTATATTTATTCATGAGATATTTTTATATCTTTCCTAAGGTCCTATAACATCGAATTCCCTCCCATATGCTTCCTCCAACTCATCCTTGATGTTTAGCAACCTCCATGACAATTGTCCTTCTCCTCATCCCTCCATCTTCCTACAAATTCGAATTGTTGCTACCAAACCCCAAGTGATACCTATTGGAGGATATTTTTATCCCTAATATTTCATATTGTCATATCTCTTCAATCAGGTCTTATTTTGTAATCGAATCTTCCATCATTGTTGTCATAAAACACAAGCCGGCTTCTCCTTCCAACTGACACATAGTTTCTTCCTAGTCTCTTTCTCTTCCATGTGGAGTTATTCATCTTCACCTATTCAAATATTTGGGATCATGAAATGTTAGTTGAAACCTATTCACCTTCCAATAATGTTACATTACTCATAATTTTGAATTTGGGGTTAAGTCATGACATGTGTAAGGAAGAATCTAGCCACCCAAGGTCTCCATGAACCTCAAAATGTCTTCTTGAAGAAATGCCACTTTTTTTCTCCATATTTATTATTTGAATGAACCTATTTAATGTGTATATGGTAAACCAAGGTTCTCTTGGGTCTCATATCTCCCTTATTGCAAAATTTAATGTCTCATCCCCAACCTAGGGAACTAGTAGGTGGGTGAAACATTGCTAGCTAGTAGTCTCATTAGGATGGGGGCATGACTGTCCTCCCCACCCAATATTTCTTGTCTTAAATAAATTCCAAGTTTGTATTCTAAAAAAAATTTCATCTTCCCAAGTGGATTCCTCACCAGGAAAATCCTTCCATTGTACCAAGTATTCTTTTATTGTTCTACTCCTTAACCTTCTCTCCCTTGTTTTCAATTTTTTTTCCGGAATGAGAACATGTTGTGCTTCATCATCCAAGGGAGGTAATGTATCTTAAATTGAGATATGATGACCTATAACCTTATTTAGACATGAAACATGAAATAAATTATGAATCTTACTTCCCATGGGAAGCTCCAATTCATAGGCCACTTCTCCAATTTTTCGAATCACTTTGTAGGGACCATAAAACCTTGGTTTGAGATTTTATGAACCTTTACCCTTTATTCTAGTTATTTTTAAGGGATGAAACCTCAAATATACCAGATCATTCACTTGGAATTACCTCTCCACTCTATGTTGGTATGCATATTGTTTTTGTTGATTTTGGGCAACTTGCAAGTTATCTTTCAAAACCTTCAAAATTTCTTGACTTTCTTCAATACAATCCTTAGCATTTGGAGCTCTATTACCACCAAATGTTTTTTCAATAAAATTGGATGCATCATAACCTTAAATTTATTTGAAAGGAGACATGCCAATGGACATATGAAAAGTAGTATTGTAGCAAAACTCACCCAAATGCAACAATTTTATCCATGTTTTTTTATTACCAACTAACATAGTTCCTCAAGTAGCCTTCCAACCATTTATTCACCCTCTCAGTTTTGACATTAGTTTGTGGATTATAGCTTGTTCTAGGTGTCAAAATTTTCCCTAGCATTTTGAAGAATTCTTGCCAAAATGCACTCAAAAATATGTTATCTCTGTCATTAACAATGCTCTTGGGAAGCCCCTGCAATTTGAAAACTTCTTTAAATAATAGTTTAACCACTTATGTAGCATTGAAAGTGGTAGTAAAATAAAATAAAAGAGAAAAATTTAGTGAGTCTATCCACCACTACAAATATTCAATCCTTACAAAGTACCTTGGGCAAAGCAGTGATGGAATCCATGGAAATTCTCTCCCATTTTCGTTCTGGAATAGGAAAGGGGTGTAAGAATCCAGTTGGATGAGTGTGCTCCATGTTTTTATGCTTACATGTGGGGAATCCATTAATATATTTCATAATATAATAATTCAACCCTTTCCATGAGAATATTTCCCTCAACGTTCTATATGTTTTGAAGAATCCAAGGTGACCTGCTAGAGGAGAATCATGAGCTTTCTTTAAAAATTTCTCATTCAAACTCAAACTAGGGACCAAATAGATTCTATATTTGTTGTATATGATTCCTTCCAACACCTTATACCTATCATCATGGTTAGTCCCATACAGGGATGATTTTAAGAACCGCCCCTAGATTTATATGTATAAAAATTGGGCGAATCTCTCCGATATATAGGAAAATTTGAAGGCGATTTTATCAATAATATAATATGTATATATAAAAAATTTGGTGAATATTTCATTTTATTATATAATGTTGTAAAATCTTGGCGAATCTTTCATTTTATTATATAATGTTGTAAAAACTTGGCGAATATTTAACTTCATTATAAAAAATTGTAAAAATTGGTGAATATTTCACTGATTTATAGAATATTGTCAAAATAAAAGAATAACAACATTAGTCAAATAACATGAATCACATCATCAACAACAGAACATGTAGACTCACAAGTCACAACAGGAAGGTGTCAGTGAAACACAACTGCACTGACTAAATTCAGGGCAAGTGGGGACTCCACTTGTTATCTCGTCCTTAATGGTCCAATGGACATGTGGGGACCTGAATCTTGACAAGCTGATAAACTCATAGAATCATACATTATGCTCGATCTTGGCCTCCACTAGCCAATTATGGTCATGGAGGCTAATATAATTATGCATTGTAATTATGCCAATTGATTATTGCATTAGATGAATGTTGGTCTTGTGCCAATAGGTATCCTACGATCAATGCATAGGAACCTAGTGCATAGACCATTTTTCTCTTCGCTTAGATATGTAGAGCTCGTTTATTTTTTTGAATAACGATAAGTATTTACAAAGAAAATATATAGTCAACGTAAAAGAATTGAAAAACTGAAGAAAATTAATTCATGCAACTAAAAGTTAATAAAAGAATCTTTTCTCAAATCCTAAAACTAACCTTGATTCAAGCTACAACAAAGGGTTAAATCAAGCATCGAATGATAACTAGAATCATTCAAAGGAATTAACACAATATTTAACCAAAATACACACAAACTTCAAAAATCAACAAAATGCTTCAAACAAAAGCAATAAACAAACCATAAAAATTTGTCAAGATATTTGTGCTAAACACCAACATGGTTTCATGTACTTGAATGAGCCCATTCTTTCTTAGTGAAATTGTTGTCAAATTAGTTATTTATCATTTAATGTTAGGAAACTATTTATGTGAAGAGATAGCTCATTGGCTTAGTTTCTCAAATTCCAGCGTCATTTCCTATTAGATACAAGAAAGAGACAATGTAAGAGATAAATATCAAACCATTAATCTTAAAATAAGCTGCATGAAGGTAATGTAGCTCAAATCATCAATGTTGCAACAAAAAAGTATAATGTAGAATCTAGTTTTACCTAAAGCATAACCTCAAATTCATATATGGAGTTGGGGTTAGGTTTGAATTCTGCTTTTAGCTTCTTATAGGAGCTACTTTTGGGATCCCACTTTGTATTGTTTTGTTTTAGCTTTTTATAGGAGCTACTTTGGGATCCCACTTTGTATTGTTAGCTTTTAGCATTTTATAGGAGCTACTTTTGGGATCCCACTTTGTATTGTTATCATGGTACTACACAGTCCTCTTGACCTACTTTTGGGATCATTTGTTGGACATTAATAAAATAATATTATCTTATCATAATTATTTTTGTTACCTTCATCATATGCTTAATGTGTTACTTTCATTATATGCTTAATGTACATATTGTGTGCCAGTCAGCTGTTAGATTACCATAAGGTTAGTTAAGCACACAAAGTCTACACCACTAGTTTTATATTGGGTACCATCATCAAAATGGGGGCAAGTGCCCAAACGTTTCCCAAGGATTTATTTCCAAGGAAAAAAAACACCAATGTTCCACCAAGTTTCTGGGATATGCAAATTTGGGAGCAAGGGAACACATCCAAGGGGACATGTGGAATCACCCCACAAAATCTATGGAACATTGAAGTCTCCAACATAGGAGGCCAGCCCAAATACTAAAAAGATTTAAAATATGAGAATTGAAACATTAACCATTAAAACTATTACATAACGGCAATTTAAGCTTATCCAATTGACAAAAGCACACCCAACTACTAATATCCAGCACACAATAGGAAGAGAACAAGTCTAGAAGTACCCTGTTCTGAGCATTTTCTTCCAGCAGTGCTAGACCCTGTTCTGAGTATTTTCTCCTGTTGCAACATCACAACCAACAACCACGTAATAGTAAATGTTTGAGGTATTTATTGTCTAGTAGCATAAAATAATTAAGTATTTACTATTCACTGTACACACAATATCCAACAAGGGACTATGGAAAATACTTGAGGTATTAAGTTTTAACTTTTAACTTTTAACTATGGCCACAACAATAAATATCCAGCAGCAAGGTTTCTACGATTCCAACAGTCCACAGCATCCAACAACAAGAATTATGTTTCATAGCATCCAGGATTCATAGGCTGAAGGTATCAACTCTCCCTCACATGGTCTCCCTCACACTACCATGCCCACATAGCCTCACTAGTCACACAAGTTAAAAGATAGTGCACAGAACTCACAGTCCCACTAAATGGCTTCATTTGTGCACCATGCTTTGCATTAGCAACAACAACACTATTAATATTCTTCCAACTTTTATTAGCTTCTGCTAATTTAACTTGACCACCAATTCGGCTTCTTCATGCATCAATCTGAGTTTAATGCTATATAACATATAGGCATCTACCAATTGATTGGATTTTTAAATCAGGTATTGCCGCTCTTGTTGTTAAGAGCTTCCAATAATTAAGGGGGTAGAATTTTTTATTCATTGAGGCTTTAAATATGTCCCAAGTCACAGCCTGCATGGAACCAATATTTATCTTTCACTCACATAAATCCTCCCACCACAACAAAGCTTGCCTAGGCATGCATAGTTTTTCAAATACAACTTTGTCATCATCTGTAAATTGTTGCACTTTGAAAAAGGGGGATCTAACTTCCTTGGGAAATTATCAAGTCCAAGGCCTCCACCTGACCGGTCGTAGAGTGAAATTTTCACTTTGGGTTTCACTCTGAAAGAGGACCTAGATTTAGCATCGAGCCTCCTTGAGAAGTAATTCATTTCTTGCCTAGATTGCTATCAAACAATTGCTATTGAACAATATCCTATCATGTTGTTATAGAAGTTGTTAATTTCTGCCACAGATGGGATATATTCATTAATTGACCATCCATAGGCCCAAATTTTGAGTTTAGAGTAGCAACTTTGGCTTCAACCATTCCAACACAACTCTGCAATTCATCCTCCATTTCCTTCTTTGTCTGAGAGCAAATATTGCCCATAAATTATGTAGCGAATCAACAACTACATGTGAAACAAATGCTCTAAAATTCTAATACCAATATGATCTCAAAGTATGCCTAGTGGAAATAAGTGCAACAACTGCAATATATAATCCTGCATACACAACCAATATAAAATGGCAAGCAAATATTGAAGTAATCAAACAATCTTGGAAAATGAATCCACACAATAGGCAAAAAAAATTGAAGAAAATATCAACTCCAAATTTTCATTAAACAAAACATTATGTACAACAAATATATGAACAGAATTAAAGCTTTTATCAGCAACTACAATCCATCAATTTCTACAAACTCTAGAGATCCAATAGAATTGAATCAGCTGTACTACTACCGTCACTCAACCCCATTACAAAATGAGAAAGGAATATAAATACAACATGATGAATATGAAGCATTGTAGATCTCATTTGTTCATATCTCAACAATACATTAGTGTACAATAGTTAAGAAGATGAAAAGACAGAGAAAAGATGTGACAATTTTTTATGACTGTGAGCTTCTGCTCATAACCACTTGTTGAGATCTCTATCCACTTCAGCAAACCTATTTCAAACTAAATTGTGAGACTGCACCCAAAGTTGTGCCCCTAGGTCAGTGCTTACGTGCATACAACTAAAATATAAGTGCGACATGCATCCATAACAATATCGATTGTCACTTTGATGTGCACAGTTATTGGACTGCAGCACATGGTCCTGCTGAAACACCTTTTAGACTAAACTCTCTTCTTTCAATTCAGGACCTGATTGATTCTGACTCTTATTATAGATCAAACACCAAAATATAACTCTTATTATGGATCAAGCAACCCTAATATCTCCTTTTCAAGATTGTGCAAGATGGGAAAAAGGATCCTACATGCCCCGCTTTACTAGTGTTCTTCATTGACCACTCTTTAAAGGCAATTATGACATTGAAAGGTCAAATATTGTTTCACTCTGGAAATCTTACTCACTCCAAATCACTTTGAATGATGACCCTATATGCATGATCGATGGCTTTAGGACAATGGTCAATTCTCTATTTGCTTGCTCTCATTGCATAATTGGAAGATTTTCACTAAGTCATTGAGCAAGAGTTTTTTTATTCATTCTTTGAGAACTTAGAGGCCAAGGGGCAGATTTTGGTGGGACCCTCATTTCTAAATTTTGACCCAGAAAAGTATGCCCATCACAAACCCTCCCCATGTGCATAAGACCTCCAAACCATAGTTTCCACACTCTTGTGTATGACTCCCAACACTCCCTAGTATGACAAGTCCAGCTCTGAGATGAATACTTACCTTAATGCTGTTACGATTTTCCTTGACAGAGTATTGATAGATCAATACTTGCCAGTCTCAATGCTCTTATGAATTTTGTTAACAAAGTGTCAACAGTCAATACTCACCATAATCCCGAGTATGTCAAATTTGTACGGTCCCACCCTGGCCATTTCTGAGTTCACAAATTTGTGCAGTCCCATCCTGGCCATTTCTTATCTGTCAATCCAACACCAATTTCATCTTCTCAGCCCATTTTCTAAGGAAGGCTAGTATTTCTGGCCATTCCAATCATGTCTAATTTCTCTTGCATGGTTTCCATTGATGCCATTGCCATGTTTCTTGGCTGACCTGAATCAAACAATGTAAACAATCAATCCAGTAGATCTTGTTTTGTGTGAGATAGAATGGCCATACAATGCATGTATCCTTCTTTTTTCTTTTTCTTTTTCCTGTTTCTTTCTTTCTTCCATTTTTTTGTATTGGTTGTGATGGCTAGGTTGGCTAGGAAGGGATGGTGTATGGGAAAAGAAGGGAAAATAATCAACAATTGAAGAACATATCACTACAGAATCAACGGGAAATATAAACAAAAACAAAAATACTGATTTGTGCTAAATAATAAACTACCAACCATCCTATGTTAGGAACAAAGGATATAACTCAAAGTTGCAGAGCACAAAAGAAATTAGCTAAACATCTAACAGAAGCAGGATATATAGTCACACAATGCAAAATAAATCATATTCTACAACTTCTTAAATAATTGACATTAAAGCTTATATTTACCACCAACAGCAATCCATGTATATAAGCACTTCAAAGACACTATTGGGCTCAAAGCAGACATGAAAACCTTGAAGTAGAAAAAATGCCTCTTGCAAAAGACTAAAAGTGCAAAACCAGTCTACATAATCCTAGATTTCATCTGTTCTATAGACCTGTGAAGATGAAGGCTTATGGGGGCTGAGAAGGAGAAAGTAAGGTAAACAACCAATAAACAAGCAATGACAACCAACATAGAATATGTGCATCCAAATTCTCTTATTAGATTTGGTGTAGATAAGGTGTCAAGAGTAAGCTTCATAGACAAATAGAGTAAGCTTCATTTTAAGGTATTAATGGCTATGCCAAGAAATGGACTCTTTGTCTCCTGGTAATAGATAAATTTTTCTTAGACTTGTTCGTGGATGAGATATGGGAACATGTATAGGATTCCAATGAAAATAATCATGATGAAAGGAAAAACAAGAAAGAGAGGCAAGCACCATAAAGACAAGTTTAAGATAAACATGAACAACCTACAACAGATCCAAGGTCCGATGTTCAATATCAATATGGACATACAGGTTGTTTAGTTTTCATGACACCTTAGACAAAGACATCAATGATTTCCACATGAGAGCAAGGGAATGGTATTTGTGTCATTTTCTTGAGCAAGTTAATATCATTAATGATAACTATATATATCCATGAGTTGCAAAGTTTATGAAGAATATGCCACTTTTCCCTATGATGCCACTTTTCCCTACTTGGATTTGCTTTATTTATGGTTATTTAAAGGTTGGGACAGATTTGATTTGTTGTTGTTTGAGGCTAACAAATACCAGAACTGCCCAAAATATCCCAAATCAACTAATTAGGTTGTTAGGAGGATCAACATATGCCCAGGTCATCAAGGAATGTGCCCATAAATCATTTTGATTCATGTATGAGGATTAAACAGGACAACATGCCCGGGTTTGCTTTCAATCATCCATAGAACTGCTGAGGGCTCAGAGAGCTCCATCCATATCAAATGAGATCACAAATTATCCATGTCACCATCACATGAACCAAAGGTTTACCAATTTGGACTCCAAGGCATCATACTAAGCCATCCATCCATGATAAAACAAATGCAAAGTGATAATGCTTCATGGAATATGTTGATTGTTTGAAGGAGAATAGTTCAACAATGGAAACATTCATTAGATCTAGGCAGTTTTGTGAGTCATAGCCTATTCATCTCAAATTATGGGCATACTCCAGTCTTCAATTAGCAGCAATTAGTGCTGTTATGGCCCTTGGACAGCATTAAGAAGCATCTTTGGGTAAATCTGGGCACATTGGGAACAAGTTTGTGGAAGGAAACATAAGTAAAACCTATTTATTCTGAATTATGAGAAGAAAGCAACCTAATTCTTGTAGCAGCACTCCGTGTTGGGTTGTTTCCTAGCATTTCCGCACATTCTAGACAGTTCTGGGTATGTTATAACCATGTCTCAACCCTCCAAATAGCAACAAGATCGGTCCTGGGTATAATGTGGGCATCTTCCTTGTAGTGGCAGCCATGATTTAGCATCAACCAGCAACAAGAATTCTGGTCAATCTGCAAGTAAAGAACAATAATAAAGATCTTAATTTCTCCACATTCTGGGCAGATCTTGAGTGAATTTAGGGCTGTCCCTGATCCCAAGTAGAGTTAAGTCCAAATCTGGTCCAATTCTAAGTAGATCTAGCAATTCTAAGCATCCTGGTCCCATGCTGCAATAGATTTGGGCAAGTTTAGTGGAAATAAACAAACTAAATTCCAAATATGGGCATAGTTTGAACTTTGAAGTATTTTCTGTCACAACAGACACTAATTATGTATTCTGTGTAGCTTTGGGTCTGTTTGAAAATGCTTCATCAAACCTGTCTAGTCTATATTTCGGAATGATTCATCAAACCTGTATATTAAAACCTTAGATACTTGAGCATCAAATAAAGACAAGAATCAAGTACATTTATCAAAAGCAACCAAATCAAAACCCCATTTAAATGGGCGAATAGGATTGTTCCCACATAGAAATGGTCCTAGCTTTGGGGGCATGTACAAGTTCAGCCTATTAAGTACTTTGTCATGGATAGAAACCAACAACTAGAAAAATCCTCAGAAATGCCACCTTTTTTATATCTTCTACCTCAGGATCACAACACACTAATTCAAATGGGTTTGAGCAAGATGGGATAATATGATGCATGTAATTTGAATTTAACTCATCTAAGTCTTTTTTCTTTGGTGCCATGTACATTCATCAAAATAAACCAAATCAAAACTCCATTTAAATGGGAGAATAGGATTGTTCCCACACATAAATGGTCCTAGCTTTGGGGACATGTACAAGCTCAGCCTATTAAGTACTTTGTCATGGATAAAAACCAGCAACTGGACAAATCTCAGAAATGCCACCTTTTTTATATCTTCTACCTCAGGATCGCATCACACTAATTCAAATGGGTCTAACCAAGATGGGATAATATGATGCATGTAATTTGAATTTGTTAGGTATAACTCCCGATTCAATATATTACATAGCCAAATGCATATATTTATACAATTTCATGGGACGGTTGTGTTTCACCTTCCGCCTAGCCTTTTCGGCTTCCTCACTATTTAGTTTTATTTATTTATTTACAATAATCCCTAACGGATTATATTCTAACAATCCCCCTCTTAATCCGAAGGGGTGTTTGTAAGTCTGAGCATGTTTTTGAATCTTTCAAACTTTTCTCGTCCAAGCGCTTTGGTGAAGATGTCTGCAACTTGATCATTTGTGGAACAATGTCGAAGAT
>LPNX010247227.1:0-10775 GCA_001517045.1 Pseudotsuga menziesii
CCCCGTCCCTCAACCGGCGAAGAGGACGCGACGGACATATCATACACGACCGGGAAAACAACCCATGAACATAATCAGATGAAATCAATGCTGGAATTAAGTATACACAGATGCATTTATCTTCAATCAAACAGCGGAAGCACACATACTCATAAACCAGCATTCAACAAGATCATTATATTTCATTTAACACCAATATAAATTACAGAGATGCAGTAAACAACAGTACTTATCTGTTAATGAATAATTCACCCGCAACCAGCTACGTCGCTGCAACGTTCCACCCAACCATAGGCCAGCGTGCTCATCATTCTCTCAGCAACACTGCCACCCCCGAGCTGGGCATGATTCCTCCAGAATAAGGGTCAATTGCAGGCTTATACATAGCCAAGGGGACACAAAACAATGAACTAACACTGCTGGGTTTCACAGGCTTTCAACAGACAAGCCAAGCCAGCACAGTCCATGGTTCAACCACTGCATACCAGCAGCCAAACAATTCCCTTCACAGCCCTGTGAAGAAGTCATAAACAACAGGGGACAGCCCCAAACAAAAGAGGAGCACAGTTCAAGTCCAAGGGACAACCCAGAGTTGGTTTTGGCCCTAACGTGGCCAAAACAGCTCAACCACAACATCCCAGACCAGGGAAACAACAGCAACAGCCCAATTTCAAAGTAAAAACAATGGCAACTATGCACAGTCCCAAAACACAGAAACTCAGCCCCAAAACATGACAGTGAGCATGGCTCTCACAATAGGGAAAATGACCCAAACACCCTGTGCATGAGGAAGAACTCACACCCAACAGCAAAATGCATGGGAAATACATACCCGATTTCTCTGCGTGAGGATGAACAGACCTCTGCGTGAGAGAAAACAACTCCGATTTTTCCTGTGGATGAACAAAACAACAGCAAGGACACGAATTACAGTGCGTGGGTGCTCAGCAACTCGTGGAACCAAGGAACTGTCTGCCTGAGACCAAAACCACCCAATTCCTGTGCGTGAGGAGCCAATAGACCCAAAATTGTGGTGAGAGTGTAAAAACTGACCAGGGAAGAGTGCGTGAGGGAGAAGAATGGGCAGACGTGGGTGGAGTGTGGATGTGGGTATGGAGCTGACAGCCCTGCCACCCCACTCCCAAAGGCAATAACTGCCCTCAACCACTCAGCCATATCTCCTCAACCACCAGCTCTGAAGCATTAAAGAGGTTGACAAGGTTGGGTGAGACAAAAAGGTGGCAAATCAACAAGGTAATAAAACATGGGTTTTTCCCCCATAACCAAGGTTTGACATCCCCCACCCCTTATCCTTCGGAACCATGCCCTTTTCATTCAACGTTGCACTGCCGTAGCTGGTTGTGGTTTATTTTTTAATTGATGTGCGGGTTTACATGATGCCGAATTAAAATGTGCCGGATAGCACGACATACCATCGGCAATTATCCCCATTGCCGAAACATACACAACAAAATCGATGGTGGGGCTTTTGCCTTGAGCTCTTCACCACGATTAATCACAATATATACATCATGCAAACGGGGTCAAAACCAGGGACGTGACAGTTGATCTCTCATCATCATAATCATCACATTTATGTAATATACATAACAAAACCATTATATATGTGTATGTCTTAAATGTAATTATGATGTCACTAAATAATTTTTATTAATTCTAGAAATAAATTAAATAAATATTTAGAATAGTTATGATGATGACGATGATGGTTAATGTCCATATAGACCAAACTTTGGTCTATCCGACCTAAAGAAATGAATTATTTAGTTTGTTTTAAAATTGTATTCTTATGCTCAAAGAGCTTGGAGAGAAGCTTTGAGAACTCACTATAATTTGGCATGTTAAAAGGCTAGAGAAGAAGTGATTTTCATCTTCGATTTTCATATTTTTAGAGAGATGTTAGATCCTTTCCACAGATCATGTTTTAGGAACTGCCCAATGACTTGTCTCACTATGGAGTTCATGAGAGTTCGTTCTTATCTTGTCTATATTAATTTTTTGTTTAAACTAGTTAAAACAAAGAGATACTTTTAATCTTCTAGAATAAGGTTGATGACCTCCTTATAATATCTTAATGTTTTTTAGCCTCTAAATCCTTCTCACACCATATTTTCTCTTTAAACTTAGAAGTAACAATAAAAATGCCAAAATAATATCAAGGCTGAAATTTTTAATAGATAATAAACTTGTATATAAAAAATAAGAATGAGTCATTAAATATAAGCAAAAAGTTAAAACTATACATTTAAGTGAATTTAATTTAAATTATTTTTTCTATTTGTTTTGTTTTGAATTGTATGTTATGTAAGAGCTGAAGTTTTAAATTATTTAATATAATTTATTTAAAATTAATAATTAATAATTTTATATTAATAGCGAACAGTTAAACATTTTATATATAATAAAAATAGAAGTAAAGTAAATAAATATAATAGAAAATTCAATATTTTAATAAACATTATATATATATAAAAATAGAAATAAAGTAAAATAAATAAATATAAAAATAGAAATAAGGTAAAATAAATAAATATAATAGAAAAATTAATACTTAATTTATATGATAATGATAATAATTAACATTTAATATGATAATGATAATAATTAACATTTAATATGACTAATTTATTAGTCACAAATAAAGTAAATAAATATAATAGAAAAATCCATACTCTACTCATATGAAACATTTACATGAAGTTATTTTAAATTTATGCTTCTCTTTCATGGATTTTGTTTTGAAATATGACGTGGCATGTATCTATTGATAAGTTCTAAAGTATTTAATATAATTTTTTAAAATTAATATTAATAGTTAATTAGGTCGTTTATATATCTTAAAATTTTAGGGTGGATTATCATTTATGTTTTTTCATCTACTGAAGAGAATGAGATAAGTGTATTGTTCATATTGATTTTATGTGCGTCGTCCAAGATTAAACTAGATTGAGACAAATGTATTGTCCAGATTCTACGGATGTAGTCCAAAATTAATAATTAAAAATTAAAAATAAATAAAAAATAACTTAATTAACATGCGATAAGTACACTTAGTTATAGTTGTAAAAATTAAAATTAATTTTAAACTATTGGATTATTAGATACAACTACGAACTTAACTCCATCGATTATTAGATACAACTATTAGCTTAACTTCAATTCTAATCATAGTTATATTGGATAACTAGCTTAATTATAAGATACGACTATTAGCTTAACTCTAGGAGTCTAGCTAATGTGCACTCATGTAAGAGTCCAACTCCTAATAAACTACTGGATCTCGTAGTTGGCATCTAACTAATGTACATTTCATATTACATGTTTAGGTTTTCCATATATATATAATTAGGTATTAGATTATTTTTAAAGGAGGTTAGTCTAAGTCATAATTAACAATTTCAAAAAAAATAAAAATAGCTTAGTTGATAAGTACAATTAGTGATAGTTGGAAAACACAAACTTCAACTATTCGATTATTAGATACAACTATTCAATTATTAGCTTATTTACATTGATGATACAACTATTAGCTTGACTTCAACTCCAATCACGACTTTTAATTGAATTGCAATTGTCAATAATATTAACTTTTAAATTAACTATTAGATACAACTATTAGCTTAACTCCAATGATTATACAATTATTAGTTTAACTTCAACTCTAATCACTGTTATATTGGATAAATATTAGATTAACTCCAATGATTCTGCAACTATTAGCTTAACTTCAAATCCCGGTTATATTGGATAACTATTAGATTATTCCAATAGTGATACAACTATTAAATTAAATTTAGATGAACTCCATCTCTTAGCATGAGAAGTTGACCATGCACCAAGAACAATCACTTAGATAATGTGCACTTTATGTGACACTTGAACTCCATCTAGCACTTGAGAGTTGAGTTAATGTGCAATATGTCAAATATATACCTCTAGGCATATTTCAAACATATTATTATTAGTAATATGGTTGTAAATATATTTGTAATATATTTTGTTTTGAAACATGAAATATATGTGGTGATGAAATTCTGAAGTATTTAATATATATATATTTTACAACATCTCTTATATCTTTTTGTCTAACTAGGAGAACCTTGAACTCTATATAATTTTCAAATTTCTTTCTAACTTGAATCGGAAAATGGCGATATTAAGATAGAGTGTCGAGCTTATTTTGGAGGTGGTGTTGTAGAGAGTAGAGGTTATTTGAAGTGTAGAGGTTTTGTTTTTTCAAATTATTAATTTTAGTTCAAAGTATTTTATTTGGAAGTTGTTTTTAATAAATATTAAATTATTTTAATTTATTTAAAAAAAATTTAAAATTTATTTAGATTGAGATTTAAGCTCATAATTTAATTTACAATGATTGAATCTGGCTTTTTTTTTAAATCCAAATTTGGGAACTTAGATTCCAATAAGAAAGGAAAAGCAAGGTATATTTGCAATCCAATTCAAGATTGTTTTCTATTCATTATGTAAGACACATCATCTTAGCATATTTTCCAAAAAAAACTTTGCAAAGAAATCTAAGGGATGTTTCATGGATACACTTTTAGTAAACTAATCCACCTCACCTATAGGTTTTGAATTTAACACTTACCATTATGAAACAAACCAAATAATCGACAAAAATGTTGACAACTAGTTGAGTTAACCTTTAATTTTTTTAGATAACTTCATCTCACCTCACCGTCAAGCACTTAAGTAAGATAAGTAAGAGTGCACCTTCACAACCCCATATAAATAAAGGAGTATACCGCTTGCATGCACCACACAAGTGAGTAGGATGGATAGGAAAAAAGTCATCTTACTTTATCCATGCATCACATGCCCATGAGCAAGCACATCATCACCTAACCGTCAAGCACTTAAGTAAGATAAGTAAGAGTGCACCTTCATCTCACCTAACCGTCAAGCACTTAAGTAAGATAAGTAAGAGTGCACCTTCACAACCCCATATAAATAAAGGAGTATACCAACGGTAAGATAAGTAAGAGTGCACCTTCACAACCCCATATAAATAAAGGAGTATACCGCTTGCATGCACCACACAAGTGAGTAGGATGGATAGGAAAAAAGTCATCTTACTTTATCCATGCATCACATGCCCATGTGCAAGCACGTCATCATGATGACCTCTTAAAGAAGAATAAAGTCAATCACATAATTTTAGGATTTTAAATTGATGTCCTCTTAAATAAGAATAAAGTCAATCACATAATTTTAGGATTTTAAATGAGGCAAAAGTATATGTTAATTTTAGGATTTTACATGAGGGAGACATATATTTGTTAGGTGCCACATAGGAAGTAATATGCATGAATATTTTCAAAATGTCTATCATAATCAAACAATATAATAAATTAATGGTAGTTTTCTGTCCAAAGCAGCGGGAGGAGCAATGCATTAATGGATGTTAATGGAATATGGCCAAAAGGAAGTGGGAATGTCATAGGACATAGAGCCTTATCGTTCTTATGGACTGTGGATATTTAATTCAATTGTTGGTATAAAGGAGGTGGGATCTAAGTATCTTAGTGGTACCAAAGTTGCTCATATGAACTTCAAGTTATTCATGAAGAAGAATGCTTGCGAACTTAACCTTAAATCTTTTAAGCGTTAAAAAATTCATACTAAGATTTTTTTTAAAACATCTTGTGATTACACTTGCTAGTTTCACATGTATGCTATGCTACAATTAAATGTATATAGAGTGTAAGCCTTGGACAATGGATTTAGTAAAAGTAATAACATCGTCTAACATTTTGAAAATATTATAAGAAACCTTATAACTCTGATATTGTCCAATGAATTCTAAGTAATTAATTCTTTTTTAGATTTCTTTCAGCTTCAATCGAAAATAGAATTAATATGATAGCGATCACTCTCTTATGCTTTCTTATAAGGCTAGAAAGATTGTAATCTAACCACAAAGGATGTATAGTTTATCTAAAGGTCACTCCAAATAACTTCTACACTCTACAACTTCTCTCATATCTTTTTGTCTAACAAGGGGAACCTTAACTCTATATCATTTTCAAATTTATTTCCCCTTAACTCTATATCATTTTCAAATTTATTTCTAAATTGATTTGGAAAATGGAGTTATTAAGATAGTGACCTCTCTCTTATGCTTTCTTAGAAGGCTTAGAAAGATTGTAATCTAACTATGAAGGATGCATAGATTATCTAAAGGTCACTACAAGTAACCTTTACACTTTGCAACATCTCTAAAATCTTTTTGTCTAATGAGCGGAACCTTGAACTCTATATTCAATAATAGTGGAATATACCACAAAGCCTTCCAATTTTCCTTCTTTGAAAAATTTGAGGGCTTGATGAAAATATTGAAAAGTTAGATAAAACTATGTAAGAAAAGACATACCAAAACATAAGAAACAACAATGGCTCACATACACAGTACACATAAAATTTCCCTTGAAACCCTTCACTAGGAAAAATAGCCCAATTGAGAGTTGATCATCTCTCTATCTCATTATATTATCTTCACCATTTACAATACAATACTATAGAATCCAAACCCTAATATGTTAACCTTGATTATATTTCAACCATAATTAATTAACCAAAATTAGTTTATAATGGGTCAAAAAACCATTGGCAAAAAAAACACAAAACAAATAAAAAAATGGAGCCATTTTTTTTAGGGCTTTGTCTCAAACCTCCAATATGGGGCCCACTAGTCCCTCGTGCCCCAATAACTCAAGGGGTGATCACCCCTTGAATCCCCTTTGATTTGAGACCTACAAAGAATATAACACCCATCTGACATTCTCCCACTTGTTGTATTCTTTGAAACAAGAGGGAAAAGGGAAAACATTCATGTAATCAATTGCTAAGGGTAATAATGCCCATTAATTCTCGACACCAATATAATTTATCAACACTAACAGACTTTGTCAACGAATCTTCAACATTCTTCAAGGTATCAACCTTCTCCAACAATAGTTTGTTCTATTCAACCATGTCTCTAAAAAATGATACTATACATAATTATGCTTTACGTTGGAATGTTAAGCATGACTATTTGATAGAACCCCATTATTCCATTGTGTGTACAAAGAATGAATCAATATTCACATATAGGCAATTTGAATGACCTAGGAAGGCAATTCAAATTGCTCACTAGTGTATGAAAACCTAGTTAGGAATTAACTAGAGCTCAAATGCCCTTAATTAGCCATGTAATTTATAAGAGATGAGTTAATGAGCTCATAAATGACCTAAGTGGACAAGTGGAGGATTATACACCTAAAAACAACGAACAACCGCATGATCAACTCATGCACATGAGGATTTTTTTCATAATAGTCAAGGAGGGAACAACGTACTCATAACAGTAAAGGAGGGCACTTGTAGCTCCTAATTAGTGGATTTAACTCCCTAGAATCACTCCAGCAACTCAAACATGTGGTGTGGGACCCTAAAATCTAGGAAAGAGAACCTAACTAAAGGAATGTGCCCTCATATGCCAGAAATAGACACGAGGATGAAAAAACCTAGCTTGTTGTATTCGAAACCCTCCAATGGATTAGTCAACCAATTGGCGATAATTCCATAGTAAAAATATAATTGTTGAATAATTGATAAATATAATAAAATATGATTATTACAAATGATTGTTGCCTCTTATATACAACTTAGGCAATGGCTTGAAAGGTCATGTATTTTTAATATTATACGTATTAATGACTATTAATTATTATTAATTATATTTTAATTATCTTCGCAACATTGCCTCTCTCTTAGAAAGGCTTTGTCCTCAAAGCCTTATAATGTGGTCGCATCGTTCCTTGTGACGTCGTAGCTGACAAAACATGTCGATACTAACTTCTAAGTGTAGAACATAACTTTTGATATGTTGATGGATCAATCCATCCCAAATTGATTTGTTGTTGATTGTTGGAACTCCCTACTAATCTGTCGTGAAGAGCTTTGATTACATTAGTACCATTATCTTTCAATAATTCCTACTTTCTAGGATACCATTTTATATGGTTGGGGTGTTGATCCAGGAGGATATTGGTGGCCACCCACCTATTCCACTTGGACCCCCACCATTGTTTCTTTTAGTTTTCCAGTTTCCTTAATTTTTAGCACAATTTACTATTTTTGGTAGTTTTCGAGTCCTAAACTTCCAGAGCCGTTTTGAGGCCCTAAACGACATTTTTCCGGCATCGAATGGCCGAAAGAATATGAGTTCATTTCAGACTCAATATTTTCCATTTGTGGATGTAGTCCTTGAATAGATCTTTCTAACAATGTATCATACACGTCAAACGGAGGTAGTATGGCAAAGTTACGACCCCGGAAAATTGATGTACCAAGTTACCCAACGGGGCCCACATTCTGGCATTTCACCTCCTAGGGTTAGGCTTTTGGATGTGTAGGGTTTCCATTGTTTCTCAATAATATATAGGCCTTCGAGCCTCATTTTAACACAGAGTTTAGAGGCATGTAGCTGCCACATCTCTTCTCAGAGATAAGCTACCAACACTCTAGCTAGTTTATTTCCATTTTGTATGTAAACAAGTTTCAGTTCTTTGATTAATGAAATCAAGTGTTATTTCCGCTACATCTTTGTTTCTATGGTTGTTTGTGTATTCTGTTGTGTTCCTGCATAAATCCGGATCATGTGTCAATAGAGATTTTTCACAATGTTATTTTCTTTCACGAGCATTGTATTTTGAGCATTGATATGTGCTGGACATTGTATTTTGTTCCTTGTGTTTTTAATGTTTCGTTTTGTATATTTTCCAACTTGTTTTCTAATTGTATGTTATCATTTTAAAACTTTTTAATCAATTCTACTTGCAATTTTCTGTCGTCTTCGGACTTCTTAAGTTGCTCCTTAAGATCTTCGTTATGATTTCTGATGCAGTTATTTTCTTTCCGCTTGTATATAAGTTTTCCTTCAATGTATTCAGTAGAGTTTTCTGCCTTCCGACTATTTTTCAACTTCTTATTTTTTGTGACTAATGTCTTATTATGGTTCTTTAATCTGAAAATTTCTTCGGTGTTATTTGATAACGTGCTTTTGACAACTGTAATCTCCAATTTCTGCATTATTTTAGTGTCATTCTCTTTCTGCCGGAGTTCACTAATATGTTCTTGAAGTTGACCTATCTCTGCTTCTTGACTTTCTAATGTTCTACGGACTTGCGGCAATTCAGTATCTTTGTCCATGATGAGCTTATTTAGATGCCTTATTTCTTTTTCCAATTCGTTATCGCTTCCATATAGTGATTTGTCGTCATTGTTTGACTTTCTGATCTGGTCTTTTAAGTTTTGATTGTGAACTTTTAAACAAGATATTTCTTTATCCTTATTAGATAGCATTTTCTCGATATATCTTCTGGTTAGTTCCAACTGTCGGTATCATTCATCTTAACACCAACTTGTATACGTTTATTGGTCACCTTATATTGCTCCAACGCGTCCAACACTGCTTGTAATTGTGACTTAATTAATTAATATATGTTTGTCATAGTTGCGATTACAACTTTTGTTTGAACTTTGTCTTCTATTCCAACTTGTTCCTTGGAAAAAAGAAGTTCTTCTTGACAAATCTTCCTTGACTTTTGCATTTCTTACTTCGGTAATAAATGGTCACACCAAAGGTGTAATATTCTGCTACTTGTAATTAATAATCGTAATTTTTACAACTATTAAATTATTATTGTTATTATTAATACAATGCAATAATAATAATAATAATAATAATAATAATAATGTATTATTAAATCTCTTTGTGGATTGTATGTAGATTGGGTGGTTGGAAGAAGGAATGTTATCCTCTCCACCCAAGTTCAAATATTTGGGATTAACTTTTATAAAAAATAAATATCAATGGATTAATCTGTCGGAACTGACTGTTTGCGTGATCTCCATGAGACAACTGCTGATCCAAGACTCATAGTGTATCCAGAATTTGATACTCCTGTCTCCTTATCGCCATCAAAATCTGAGTCTGAGTACCCAATAAGTTTGAAGTCATCCACCTTAGAGTACTTGAGTCCAACATCTTGAGTCCCCTTCAAGTATCTTAGAACTCTTTTTGCAGCTGACCAATGTCCTTCACAAGGTTTATGCATGAACCTTGAAAGTATGCCAACAACATAAGAAATATCTAGTCTAGTTGTTGTAAGGTAGATAAGACTTCCTACAAGTTGTCGATACTTGGTCGCATCTTCAAATTCTTTTCCTTCGCTTGATGTGAGCTTCATTTTCTATTCCATTGGAGTGGAGATAGGGTTGCATTCTGTCATGCAAAATTTTTTTAGTAGTTCTCCACAATATTTTTTCTGAGATAGGAATATGTACTTAGGATGTTGAGTGACTTCAATTCCTAAGTAATAGTGGAGATGTCCCATATCTGTCATTTCAAAGATCTTTTTCAAATCTTTCTTTATGGATGCTATATAGCTCTCATTGTTCCCTGTCATCAAAAGATCATCTACGTACACCACAAGATACACAACAGATCTTCCAACTTTCTTTATAAACAGTGTTGCATCATCAAGATCAAAATGTTCGAAATTTAACTTCAAAAGATGCTCAGTTAACTTTTCATACCATGCGCGAGGCGCTTGTTTTAGGCCATACAATGATTTGACAAGCTTGCGTACCTTTTGTTCTTTTCCTTTCACAACAAAGACTTCTGGCTGAGACATGAAGACATTCTCTTTCAAGTCTCCATTCAAGAAAGCAGTCTTCACATCCATTTG